>ML312556.1:0-11449 GCA_005239505.1 Nicotiana paniculata
TGTTTGGGTGGTCTTGTTTTTATTTTTTCCCGTTTTTATTTTTTATTATTATTTTTTTTATTTAAATTTATTTTTCTTAACTCCCTTTTTTTTTAATTGAAAAAAAGAAGATAAAATACACATGTGTGTATATATATATATATATATTATAATATACATAAATATGTATATATATATTTTCTTCTATTTAAACATAGAAAAAATCTTATATTCTAAGAATGTGAATATTTTTGTTGTTTTTAATTTTCTTAAATAGAATCTATTAAGAGTAAGATAAAAATTTAACATATTAAGATTAGATATNGTTGTTGAACAACACCATTTTTGGGTAATTGAAGAGGTTCATTACTTGAATTTAAAAGTGGGTTAAGAAATAACGAAGCTTTGGTGGGATAATCCCGAGTTGCATAATTGTTAGCTAGAGTAGTTTGAAAGAATGCTTCTAGTAAATTGTCTTAATTGATCGAGAGATAATTACGGTAGCCCATAACTCATAATCCTCATAGAATACTACGGTGCGATTATAGCTTAAGGGTTAAGAATTAATCCGGCAATTGGGGAAATCAATACTCTAGATCTTTTTATCCTTGAATTCATCCTTATTATTAAATCGTGTTAGTTTTCTTATCATTTTACTTTAGCTAGATAAAGTCCATTGTTTATTGATAAAAGTCTTGCATTTGGAAATTGTCTGAGCTTAGCCTTATTAAGAGTTGTAGTGATTAGGATAGTTCCTAGTGGATTCGACTCCGAACTTAAGCCGGACTATATTTATAGCGACTATTTTATCATTTTTATAAGGCATAGTTGGGCGTGATCAAATTTTGGCGCCGTTGCCGAGGAGCTAACGGTGTTATTTATTACAACTTAGAAGAATTCCTAGGATTTTTAGTTTAGATCAATTTTCTGGGTGTTATAAACTTTTCCATTGAAATTCTCACGTTTGAACTCTCCTGTGACTCATGTGTATGCCTAGAAGCTCTTCGCGGACTAGTGAACTTATCGAAGGACTCTCAGACCCCGAGAAAACATTCATGCATAATCCTTGCCAACAAGAAGAACAAACATCCACAACAAAAACACCAACTCGAAATTGAAATGGACAATGTGGAAGACGTCGAGGCAAACAACTGGAACAACAAGGTTGATCCGAATAATGGAGTGGTGGCACCTCTTGTGCCAGAAGCCACTCTATATGATTGGGCACGACCAACTGCTGACAACCTGGCCACCATCATTGTTGTGGCCCATATACTAGCGGAGACATTCCAAATCACCACCAACATGCTGCATCTGTTGCATAATAAGTGATTGTATCACACATTGAAGACCCACAACAACACTTGAAAAATTTCTTGTCAATTTGTGTGACCCAAAGGCAGCTGAATGTGATCCCGGAAGCCATCAAGCTGCTATTGTTCCCGTTCTCAATGACCAGAGAGGCTCAGACTCGTCTGAATTCGCTCCCAATAAATTCCATTGCCACTTGAGAGGAATTAGTCAAGCAGTTCCTAAACGAGTTCTATCCTCTTAACAAGACTACAAGGAAAAATGATGAGATATTGCAGTACAAGCAGAAACCTACTGAAACCTTGCAAGAAACATGGGAAAGGTTCAAAGGGATGCTAGTGAAGTGTCCACACCATGGCATTCCAGACCATATGCTTGGCCAGATATTCTACATGGGTTTTGCAGACAATTTGAAGGCTAATGTAGACGCTTCAGCTGGGGGTGCATTTCTGAGCAAGACATTCACAGAGTGCAAGATTCTTCTCGATAAGATGTCTCAAAATTCAGGCCGGACGACGAGAGGTATGACCCTGACACCAATCATGCATTCTGTCCCTCTTGACCCAAAAAATTCACATGTACAGAACATAACAACGCTCATGACTTAGATGAGTATACTGACAAATAAGATTGACGAGATGGGTACAAAACAAGTGCACATTGTTGATACAACAAATGGAGGATTGTGCACCCCTTGCATTAATCAATCTTATGTATGATCATGGAGTGGACAAAGTGATAACTAAGGCTTCAGAGAGATCATGAATTATGTCAATAATTTTGGGGGTCAGAGGCAAGGAGGACAACAATGAGGGCCAGCACCAAACCAACAGTACATACCCAACATGACACAACCTGGAGGTATACAACCACAAGGCCAAGTGGTGCCATATCAAAGGCAACAGGGCTATCAACAGCAGCACCAACAACAGTTGGCATATCAGCCACTTCATCAGCAGCAAGACAACAACATGGTAGAAATCAGGGGCATGCTGCAGCAACTCATGGGGGAAAATGGTAAGATGCAGGAAAAATCGACAGCACATGACTCAATAATTAAAGGCATTGAAACTCAACTGGGACATCTGTCCATGGCCTTGAACAACCTCCCCCAAGGGACATTACCGGCAGACACAAATATTAACCCAAAGGAGAAAAATCCAAATCATCTAATGGTAGTAAGTCTCCGGAGTGGGAGAGATTTAGAAAAAGAGAAAGAAGTTTCTCAATCCAGAAGAGAGACTGCGCCGGCCACTTCAGTTCCATTTTAAGTAGATGAATCAGCAGAACTCACTGAAGTGGTAGTTGAATAGACACATGTTGAAAATGGAAAGACAAAAGAGGGTGAACAAGTCTCAGAACAGGTGGTACATCTTGTGCCACAAGATTCTAACAAAGAACAACCATCAAGCAATGGACAAAGAGTGAATCCTGCACCATTGCCTCAGAGATTGGAAAAACAAAAGAAAGATGATCAATACAGGAAATTCATGTAGATGCTTCGCCAGATTCAATTGAATATTCCCCTGATGGATGCTTTGAGGGAAATGCCAGGATATGCAAAGATGATGAAGGACCTGATGTCGCGGAAATTTGTCTTTCAGGACCTGTCCACGGTGACTCTAACACAGACCTACAACGCGGTAGTGACAAGACCTATGGCCCAAAAGATGTCTGATTCAGGTAGCTTCACTATTCTTTGTACTATTGGGAGTTATGCTTTTGCAAAAGCATTGTGTGACCTGGGAGCCAGCATAAACTTGATGCCCTTGGCAATCTATAAAAGAATTGGGCATTGGAAGAGGTAGACCGACCTCGATGCTGCTGCAACTAGCCGATCGTACGGTTAAGAGACCAACCAAAATTCTTGATGATGTGCTGGTGCAAGTGGGAAATTTGTATTCCCTGCAGATTTTGTTATTCTGGACTGCCGGGTAGATGAGGAGATACCCATCATTTTGTGAAGGCCATTCTTAGCCACTGGGAGAGCGTTGATTGATTATGAGACTGGAGAACTAAAAATGAGGTTAAACAATGAAGAAGTAATATTCAACGTTCAACAATCCATGAGGAGACCTAGTGAAAATGCAAACTACTCACTAGTGGAGGCTATGGATGTGATACTGCAACAAGAGGATGAGACCCTTAATGCCAAAGATCCATTGGAAGCCTGCTTGACAAATTTAGAAGAAATGGATAGTGAAGGGTTGGCAGAGTGGGTCATGGCCCTCGAGGGTCAAGGATTCTGGAAAAGGGAAGCTCAGTTCGAGCCTTTACGTTTGGAAGAGAGAGTGACACCACCTGCAAAGCCATCAATAGAGGAACCAACATAGCTGGATTTGAAACCACTTCCAACCCACCTCAGGTATGCTTTCTTGGGTCCCAATTCTACTTTTCCTGTTATTATATCATCTGGTTTGCTAGCTGCGCAGGTAGAGCAATTATTGTAGGTATTACAAGAATGCAAGACTGCCATTTGGTTGGACCATGGCAGACATAAAGGGTATCAACCCAGCCTTCTGCATGCACAAGATTCTTCTGGAAGAAGGGCACAAAACTTCCAGATAACATCAACGAAGGCTGAACCCAAATATGAAGGAAGTATTAAAGAAGGAGGTGATCAGGTGGTTGGAAGCGGGCATCATCTTTCCCATCTCTGATAGCAATTGGGTGAGCCCTGTCCAGTGTGTACCGAAAAAGGGTGGAGTGACAGTTGTACAAAATGAAAAGAACGAGTTGATCTCAACTCGTACAGTCACAGGGTGGCGGATTTTCATGGACTATAGGAAACTAAACGCAGCCACCCGAAAGGACCACTTCCCCTTACCTTTCATTTACTAGAGAGAAAACGTTCTTCACTTGTCCGTATGGCATCTTTTCCTTTCGCAGGATGCCCTTTGGACTTTTCAATGCACCGACTACATTCCAACGGTGTATGTTGGGCATTTTCACTTACATGGTCGAGAAAATTATGGAGGTATTTATTTATGGATGATTTCTCCATGGTAGGGGATTCATTTGAGGATTGTCTGCACAACCTAAAAAGAGTGCTCAAAAGATGTGTGGAGACAAAGCTAGTGCTGAATTGGGAGAAGTCCCATTTTATGGTACAAGAAGGATTAGTGTTGGGCATAGAGTGTCCAAAAAGGGAATTGAAGTGGACCATGCAAAAGTTGATGCGATTGAGAAGCTTCTAGTACCCACTTCAGTAAAGGCGGTGAGAAGTTTCCTTGGGCACGCCGGATTCTACAGGCGGTTCATTAAGGATTTTTCTAAGATTTATAACCCCTTATGTAAGCTGCTCAAAAAAGACCAGCCCTTTGTATTTTCTGATGAATGCAGGTTAGCATTTGAAGAGCTGAATAAGAAATTGGTGACTTCACCCATCATTGTTGCACCCAACTGGGAGCAACCATTCGAGCTCATGTGCGATGCCAGTGATTATGATATAGGAGAGGTTTGGGGGCAGCGCAAGGATAATATGATGCACACGATTTACTATGCAATCAGGACGCTTAGTGGTGCACAACTGAACTACACTGTCATGGAAAAGGAAATGCTTGTTGTAGTGTTTGCCTTCGACAAATTCAGGTCGTACCTAATTGGCTAAAAAATTATTATTTATACTGACCGTGCAACAATCAGGTATTTGATAACAAAGAAGGAGTCAAAGCCATGCTTGATTCGCTGGGTTCTGTTACTACAAGAATTCAACTTGGGGATCTGTGATAGAAAGGGGACAGACAATCAAGTGGCGGGCAACCTCTCGAGGTTGGAAGGAGCAGAAAAGAGGATGGAGGTTGAAGATATCACTGAGACATTTCCGGATGAGTAATTACTGGCTGTGACAATAGAGGAGGTACCTTGGTATGCTGATATTGCTAATTACTTAGCAAGTGGTATTGTACCTTACGACCTCTCTTCAATTCAAAAGAAAAAGTTCTTCCGAGATTGTCGTGCTTATTACTAGGATGAACCTTTACTTTTTAAGATATGTGTTGATAACATGATCCGGAGGTGTATCCCCGAGCAAGATCAACCTTTTGTTTTGCAGGCTTGCCATGCTTCACCATATGGTGGACACTTTGGAGGAATCCGGACAACATCAAAGGTGTAGGAATCAGGATTATATTGGCCGACACTGTTTAAGGATGCCCATGCCTGGTTCAAAAGCTGTGATGAATGCCAAAGGACATGCAACATATCCTGCTGCCATGAGATGCGAATGACCACAAGTCAAGATGTGGAAGTGTTTGACATGTGAGGGATCGACTTCATGGGGCCATTCATCAGCTCATACGGTAAAAAATATATATTGGTTGCAGTTGACTATGTCTCCAAGTGGGTTGAAGCGGTGGATCTCCCAACCAATGATGCAAAATGGGTGACAATTTCCTAAAGAAAAATATCTTCATACGTTTTGGCACCCTAAGGGCTATAATCAGTGATGGTGGCTCCCATTTTTGCAATAGAGCGTTCGCTTGCCTGTTGGAGAAATATGGAGTTCATCACAAGATAGCCTCACCGTACCACCCACAAACAAGCGGGCAAGTCGAAGTGTCCAATAGGGAGTTTAAAAGTGTCCTTACAAAAATAGTAAATGCAACAAGGACTAATTGGGCGAAGACGCTGGATGATGCATTGTGGGCATACCGCACAACGCCAATTGTCATGTCACTATACAAGTTAGTGTTTGGAAAGGCATGCCACCTTCCGGTAAAGCTTGAACATAAAGAACTGTGGGTATTGTGACAGCTGAATTTAGAGATGGAGACAACAGGCACCAACAGAGTCACTGGGTTGCATGATCTAGAGGAGTTCAGGTTCCAGGCATTCGAAAGTGGTAGATTGTATAAAGAAAGGATGAAAATGATGCATGATAAGCACATCTTGGATCGGAACTTCAGACCTGGAGATCTAGTGTTACTATAGAACTCACTATTGAGGTTATTTCCGGGAAAGTTGAAGTCTCGATGGTCAGGACCCTTCAAAGTGGTGCAAATGTTCTCAAATGGAGCCGTGGAGATTGAATCAAATATGGGACAAACAAGTTCACGGTGAATGGGCAGAGGTTGAAACATTATCTTCGAATGGCCGAAGAAAAAGGAGACAGAGTGGTAATAACTTTGGAAGAGCCCCAAGACACGCATGAAGAGTGATGATTAGAGCCTGTGTCGTGCCGCGACGTTAATCAGGCGCTTCCTGGGAGGCAACCCATGGTTTGTTGTAATTCGTCGTGCCGCGATGCTAAATCTAGCGCTTCTTGGGAGGCAACTCATGTTTCTCTTTTGTGTTTCGCTTGTTTTGTTATTGTAGTTGATGTAACAATACTAACCAAATTATTAGTGTACAGGGAAATATTGGTGCACATCAGGAGGAGTCGGGGTCAAAAGCTAACTCCGGAAAGGTAAAAAGTTTAAGAAAACAAGAAAAATTTTGGAACACCGAACCGCGACCGCGGAAGAAACGCAACATTCTATTTTTTCACGCGAACGCGAACCGAGCACGGTGATTCAAGAGAGTTCTGCCCAGCGTCCTCGACCGCGGAGTTGGGCATGGTCGGGCAGGTAATTAGCTTTTATTTTTTTATTTTTTCCTTTTCCCAATCCCACTAACCTAATACACCCGCCCAAACCCCCTACTTCCCCCTTTACCTTTTTCCCTTTTCCTACTCTAACTTTCCCTCTTCCCCCTCTAATCCGTACAACACACAACTCACCTCTCCTCCATCTCCTCCATCTCCTCATCTCACCAAATTTTCCCTTCCTCCCCCTATCTCCATTAACAAGCTCCACCTTTGGTGTTCAAGAATATCAAGTAAGTCATAATTTCTCCGTTCCTTTTTAAGTTATTTCTTTTTTTTTTTAAAGTTTATTTTCAAATTTTTGTAACAATTTTGGAGTAAACTTGTCTTATTTCTAGTGTTAGTGTATAGAATGAGGAGGTAAAATCATGATTTTGTTGTGTTAGAGGTAGATTGTGGTGGGGATGAGTATGTGAAGCCATTGTAGTTGATATGGGGAGGATTTGTACCTCCATGGGGTTATTTGTGCTAAATTGTACACCTATGCACACTAGGTGTTTGTTGAATTTCCCCTATGAGCTTTAAATGCTATTGTGACCATGGTGCGGGTGAAGTATGAGTAACCGCCCTGGGTTCACACAATCCACACCCTTACTAATAGTGGCATTTGTGTTGTCAGGTATAATGCGTCCATCCAGGAACAGATGGTCCACAGGATCCTCGGCCAGTGGACCGGGAGGCCCTTCTAGAGCTCGGGCACAAGCTAGCTCGAGCCAGTTTGATAGTATGCGGTTTATGTCAAGAAAAGCCCAGGAGAGATTTAGTGCGAAGGCGGCAAAGAATCCTGTGGCCGAAAGGTCCATTGACAGGACAACTCTTCATGTAGAAAATGAAACATGTATCGGGAATCGCTGTGGCGTCGGCTCAAAATTTTATTTGAGGAGCCAGAGGACGGCAATATGATGTTGGTTACAGAATTTTATGCCAATTTCCCAGAGCATGAGAATCGGGTTGTCACGGTGTGCCAAAACAGAGTGGATGCTTCACGCGAGACCATCCGACGAGTGTACAGGTTGCCAGACTTTGACGGGGTGGAAGTTTTTTACCAAACATACCATAACATGCCTGTCACTTGGAACCTCTTCATCCAAACCATCTGTGTGCTGGGCAGGGACTTAATATGGGTTAAACCTATGTGCACCCTGAACTCAGGCTCCCTCACTTGGGAGGAAAAGTGTTGGCTGAACGTCATCAACTGTCGTCTGCTGCCATCAAGCAACACCACTGATGTCAACGTACCTAGGGTAGCAACGATATGGTGTTTTGTGAATGGTTATGATTTTGATGTGGCCCGGCTGATCCAGGACAAAATGTTCATCCACTCACCTGAAAAGAAGTATGTTTTCTACTTTCCTTCTCTAGTCACCAAATTGTATAGAGCGTCAAGAGTTCCTGAGAACCCAAACATGGATGGGTTGGTACCAAAGGAAGCCGCTTTTAGGGCATCCAAAGTAACCATCAAAGACCCGGTGGCACCTTGAGCTGTTCAAAGAGAGACCTCGGATGAGTCGGATGATGAGGATGATGATCAGGAGGAGGCAATGCATGCCTCACCCCCACAGGTGTAGATTTATGATGAGGCAGGCCTATCTCAGGCCCGCCTGAGCACCCGTCTGACAACTCTGGAACATGATATGGCTGGGTTGCGCACTTCGGTCACATACCTGGGTGTTAGAGTTGATGCTATTGCCACTCAAAATGCAAAGTCTAAGAAGAAAATTATGGGCTGGTTGAGGGCTCTAGGACGAGCTTGTCACTTCGATCTTGGCACTGCCTCCGATCACAAATTAAGTACCAGGGAAGTCCCTGTACCTTACTCTGCTTTTATTTATTTTACATGGGGACATGCCAATTTCTTAAGTGTGGGGTGGGTAATGATGTGTATATTGTTATTGTATATGTATGTATTTCATTGGTAGTTTAGTTTGTCAATTTAATTTCGGCTTAGCCCGACGATGGACACCATTCGATGGGTTTCTTGAGGGACTAAAGTAGAACAAAAAAAAAAGATTTTGGTTTTGTAGTAGTGTATCAACTCACCCTTGGTTTTTCTTTAAACCACAGTTCTTTTCCAAGGGTTTTTATTTGAACCGGGTATAGTTAGTTTTATCAATTTTTAGTTAGGAACTTGAGGGTGAAGAAAGGATTGAGTATAGATTACTTTAGTGTGACACTTAGGATCATTAGTTGAATCTAGCAAGAAAGACTTAAAATGTGTGTGCTTGATTGGACTAAGTACCCTGAGTGGAGCGTCTGATGATCCAACCTGAATTGAGTCATGTGCCATGTGTGAGTGGGGCTTTGTATATTCTATGCTAACGTTTAATGCTTAGAACTTGCCTTGTGTGTGTGCAAAGCAAAATTGTAGTCTTATTTGGTCTAGGAAATGATATAGGCTTTTCTTTGTTGAACCATATCTATACATGTTCTACCCACCTAATTGTTATATACCATAGTTAACCCCTTTGAGCCTGTAATCCTATTTTCTTTGGAAACTACATTACAAGCCTTACCCAATTTTTGAATTGTCCATCTATTTGAACCCTATCACCTCTATAAGCACTTCAATTTCAATGAAATATGTAAAAGTTAAAGTGTGGGGTGGTTGGTTGGGATTTTGAGTGGAACTGAGGAAATACGGATAAAAGGTGCACGATGTTGTAAGTGAATACTAGAAGCCACTTGAACTGAAAAAAATTGCATTGTGTAATGAATAAGTCTTTGATGGTGGTGGATTTTGAGATAATTGTGCTTAAAGAAGTAGGGTAGGTTCGACATAGTAATATAAAGGTGGAATGGTGGTTTGAAATAAACGTGGGCTTATTGTTGAAATAGATGTATTAAAGTGCTTAGGAAGGTGTAATCACTATTATATCCAAATGTATCACACCCGACCTGCAACCTACATTACATCCAAATAAAGTCCTAATTGATCCTAGACCGAATGAGCTTGATTAGTAGAGTAGTACACTACGAGCAAGCATATGGTGCATTTTCCGTGGCACAAGAATGTTCTTTCTGAGGGTGAGCGAGTTTTGTTTATGTGAGGTCCTCAGTTGTCACGACCCCAGTTCGCCCTCCGTGAACATGTCGTGACGGAACCTAGTCCCTATAACTAGGTAAGCCTAACAATGCGGAAGATAAACCATAATTGCGGAAGAAAATAATTAAAACTAAATTAGTAAAATAAACAGCATTTAAGGTGCCGCTCGGCACATACAATAACAACTCTCGAAGCTAACACAATTCCCAAAACCCGAAATCTCACAAATCATAAGCTAAGGGATACATAAGAAGCTCTAACTCAAGAATGTCTAAACAAAGGAAAAATACTGAAAGGCTACACTTATTACAGAAGGTAGAAAGTGACTCCTCGGCCTGCAGACGTAGCAGATATACCTCGAAGTCTCTATAGAAACGCCTCCTTCCAAGGCTGACAGAACTGAATGGGAGTACCTGTATCTACACAACAAAAATGTGCAGAAGAGTAGCATGAGCACACCACGGCGGTGCCCAGTAAATATCAAGACTAACCTCGGTGGAGTAGTGACGAGGGACAGTCGAGACACCTACCGGTCAAATAAACAGTATAATCATAGGTACAACGGAAATGATATATAAATATGTAAAGACTGCACAAGAGAACATTAATGCTACAATTCACCATAAGGGAGAAAGAACAGTATGCAAAAACGAGGAAATGATAAATGATGATAAGTAATGATGGAAAAATCACAATCCAAATCCTAAGGTCACAACACAGTAAGGGGAAAACAAATCAATAACTCATAACCTACGATGATGTTCACATAAGGTCTTATTCAACTCTTTCCACAATCTTACCAAATCTCGGTGAAACCACAACTCACGAAACCCCAGCATCTGAAATCGAACACTTGGCATCCTGTGCCCCATCAGTCTCATAGTCATGCTGACAACTAACTCGCTAACTAGGGCCAATCTCACATATATGATGGATAGACGAGGGCGTACCTCCACCCTTAGCAAAATCAGGAGAAATTCACCTCTAATAGGAGTGTTCAACTACGTGTATTGATGCGAGGCTAGAATGCATAGTTTAACATGTAATATACCTTACATTTGAGGTGCGTTAATGATAAAAAATAAACTTTTTATGTGCTTAATGGAGTTTATTTCATGTGTAGGTGAACTGGAGATGGAAACGGAGCTAAAGGGATGCAAATACGTCGAAAATATGCTTAAGGGTCGAAGAGGAAACACCCGGGCGATAGCCGGGCGCCAGAGCCCAAAAGAAAGCCTGACCCTACCTGGCGTTAGCCAGGCTTTAGAGCTAAAACGCCAGCCCTACCCTGGCATTAGCCAGGCATTAGGGTTGAAACGCCAGCCCTACCCTGGCGTTAGCCAGGCGCCAGGGTCCAAACGCCCGGGGTCCCATGTTCAGCCAATTCCGAGTTTTGACGAGTTTAAGTGTTTCTCGGTTGAAATAGAAGTCTCCCACATGTTTAGGGTTCACCCTAAACATATAAATATACTCCTAAAACACAACTTAAAGAGATTCGGAAGGCATTCGAAGGATTCAAGGAGAGAAAACCA
>ML312557.1:0-36245 GCA_005239505.1 Nicotiana paniculata
GAAATGGGAGAAGAATGCAAAGGCCAAAAAGTGGCTAGTGTGTGGAATAGGTCCAGACGAGTACAACAGAATCCAAAGAAGCACCACTGCCAAAGAGATCTAGGATACCTTGCAAGTAGCCCATGAAGGAACACCTCAGGTAAAAATGTCAAGAAGTACTCTACTATACTCTCAGTATGAAAACTTCACTGTGAAAGAAGGAGAGACTATCCAAGAGATGTACACAAGGTTCACAACCTTGACTACTGAACTAGAGTCTCTTGGAAGAGTCATTCTTGAAGAGGACAGGGTTGAGAAGATCTTGACAAGGGTCTTGCCTATTTCTTGGGAAAGCAAAATCACTACTATCCAGGAATCCAAAAATATGGCAATCCTGAGATTGGATGAGCTGATTGGAAACCTCACTGCCTATGAAATCGGAAGGCAGACAATGAAGATGGATGGTCCAAAAAAGGATAGGATTCTAGCATTAAGAATCACTGAAGAAGCTGATCTGGAGGAGGATAAAATGACCATGATCATAAAGGACTTCAAGAAGTACCTAATGAGAGCAAAGGTTCCTTCAAGAAGAGGAAGCTTCAACAAACCAAGGTTCTTGAAAAACAAACCAATGAGGGGTGTTACAAGTGTGGCAAGACTGATCACCACATCAAAAAATGCCCTCAATGAGAAATTGAATGGAAGGAAGAAAAATCTTAACGAAGGAACAGGTTCAACCCAAGAAAAACAGAACATCAACAAAGGCAATGGTTGCTGCTTGGGGTGAAAGTTCAGATGAGGAGTCAGATGATGAAGATGGAGATGAACAAGCACTTATGGCAATTGGAGAATCCGATGTGGAATCTGAGGTAAGTATAATTCATNTTCTAAGGAGTGTATGATTTTGAAAGCTAAGTGCAAAAATCTAGAACTTAGGGCTAGAGAAAGTGTAGGTAAAAATGCTGAGTTAAAGAACAAAGTCCATGAACTTGACACCACTGTCCTAGAGCTAAGATCTGAAAATCTAAAACTGAAATTAGGAACAGATAAAAACAAAGTTTATCACACACAACTCACATTAGAAGAAAACCTAGGGGAAATGAAAGACGAGTTGTACAAAAGAGATGAGCAGATAAGAGTCCTTAAGGAGGATCTAATCAAGGTCAAGCATGAACTAGATAGAACTAGCAAATGGAACAGGTCCTCTGATTCTTTGACATGGCTACATGAACATCATAGTAGCAATAGAAGAGGACTTGGCTTTAGAAATCCACTACCTACGTGGGATCCTAAAAGCAAGTACCTCACTCTTCCTGAGAACAAGATTTGTACTCACTGTGGTAAGACTGGTCACTTTAAAAGTGAATGTAATGCAAAAGAAAAGGCCAGTCAAAAGAACAAAAGTTTTTTTCGAGGGAAGAATTGGCTACCAAGTTGGGCTAAACAAAATTTAATTCATTCTTTTGCTTATAGAAAGGGACCCAAACTAATTTGGGTTCCTAAGACTAACCCCTGATCTTCTTTTGTAGATTCAAGTGAAAGGTAGTAGCCAAATATGGTACATGGATAGTGGCTGCTCAAAACACATGACTGGCAACAAGGACTAGTTCCTTTCACTTGAGGACCTCAAAGGAGGAAATGTCTCCTTTGGAAATGGAAAGAAAGGTGAAATCACTGGGGTTGGTAATGAACAAGATGATGAAGAAATTGGGCTGGTCAGAAACTCAGTCCAAACTAAAGCAACACTGGAGGAAGGAACAGGTGATGGAACAGGTTCATCCATCCCGGGCAACATGACAGGGGGAATAGAACAAAATAATTCCCAAACTTCGTTGGAACCTGTACCTGAACCTGTTCCACAGCAACAAAGCAATGAAGGAACATCAAGGAGTAACTAGTTGGTTGTGAAACCATGCAGATATCTTTACAAAAGCACTGAGTAAAAAGCATTTTGAAAGGAACAGGTTACTATTAGGGATGATTAAGATCAACTAATTGAACCAGTTCAGAATGTACATGAAAAAAGAGGGAAAAAGAAGAAGGAAAAAGGAAAACAAAGAAAAAAAATTTGGCTAGAAAAGTTTGAAACGGGTGTAAATAATCAGATTAACAATTTCTCAGTCTTATACTGTAAAAAGTATACTCTTATGCTATGTTTTGATATGACTCACTGATCACAAATGAAAATTTTTCTATCTTTTCAAATTGAGGCTTGATCAAGAGGATTCCGAAATGACGAACATTGTTCATTGTGCTGGTTCATCTGAAAGGCGAGGTATGTGTTCTACACTCTGCACACCTTGAAATACTAATAATTAAATCATGAGCAGGACTCTGCCCAAACTCAAAATCTTTTCAAAGCCTATCGATTTGACTTTGATCCAGTTCTGTTTCAACAAGAATCCTCACCAAATTAAAATACCTAGATTCTAGGGAAGCCTTAACGTCAAATCAAAACTAAAAATTCATTCAAGACATCCCCTCCCTTACAAAACCATTCCTAAGTTTTCGATGAATCAGGTAACATTTGTCCCAAGTCCTTCTTTTGAGGTCATCTATGATGTTGCTGAAAAACTTAGAAAATAGGTTCATACTGGTTGGGTCTATAATAGATGTGGAGTTTCCGTAAACAATAAGAATAGGTAGTAAAAATTAAATTAAAAAAAATGAGTGTGAGGGAGTACGGAGTAATGAGGAAGGGAAAAGGGAAAGAAGTGGCTGATTCTTCACCCAAATCTGAATCTTTTGGAATGGCTATTTGTGGAGCTGAGCCAGAAAATGAGGAATAAAGTAGCAAGAACACAGGGGAAGTGAATTAGGAGAAACCGTTGAAGGGTTAGTAAATTTAGGAAAGCACACAGATGAACCTGGTTCATCTACTGAGGAAACCCTGGCCGATCTGCTGAAAATGTTAAGCGATGATTACGATCCAAAGAAGAAAAGAACTCATAAAGCTCAAACGTCTGGAACAACAAGAGAAAGTAAGAAAAGAAAATCTTCTCCTTCTGAGACTCCTAATATTTTTCTTCCAAGAGGAAAAACTACAAGGAGCAAGGTAAATCAAAGTGAGGACGAGTTGAAGAGAGCTTTAGATGAGAGTAAGAAGCAAAAAATGGAAAAAGGGAAAGAAAATGTTGTTGAGCCTATTTAGGCTGTTGAAGTGGATGAGATGGACCTGGTGCATCAAAGTGAAAAAGTAGCAGAGGTAGAGGTTCAGACCCCTAAGCTCAATAAATCCAAGACTTCCTCAAAGAAGTCTTCATCTATTTCTAAGTCTGCTGAACCATCCATCTTGGCTAAATGAACTAGGTCTGCAATTTTTCCAAGCCTTGATTTCTTAGCCTGCCTAGAACTTTCAGTGACCCAGATTCAGAATTTTTGTTTGTTGCTCATGGTATAACTGTTTTTGTTTCATTTTGTCGATTGTGGCAGAATCATATTCGCTCTATCAATGAAATCTGATGCTTTTTGCTCTGATTCAGTGTATCTATTTTTTTTGAATTCTTAGTTGATTATTGATGATTAATCCATGATTGCATATGCAGTTGCCCAAATGGCCATGAGTAATTGTTAACAACTCTGGTAAGTTTATCATTTTACAACTTTTCGATGATGCCAACAGGGGGAAGATAGATATGTGCTTAAGATATGTGTTTTTCATATTAAAAAAAATTGTGATATTTATAACCTAATGAACCTGGTTTCTCTATGATAAATGCTTAAAAGACATACAAAGTGTTTGAAGTGTATACAGGGAGAAACGCAGAGTTTGTCATCATCAAAAAGGGGGAATTTGTTGACCCAAGTCACTTCATAGTTTTGAAGATTGACAAATGTCTGACTAGTTGAAATACGTCCATCAGAGCACATATACTTGACCTGACGCGTTGGCACATGAACCGTATATGCATAGGAGATGGATGCGATTGTGATTTATACGAGATAATAGATATAGGGACACCTTGAAGTCGTACTATCTCCTTAATGTAAAGCCTTACATAATCCTCTGCGGAATATTTAGTCCTAACGTGTAGAAAATGGGTTGATTTTGTAAGTCTATCAACAATCACCCATATAAAATAGAACTTACACTGGGTACGAGGTAAGCCTACGATGAAATCCATATTTATCACTTCCCACTTTCAAATTGTAATCTCTATAGCCTGCAGTAATCCATCGGGTTTTTTATGCTCAATCTTAACCTGCTGAGAGTTTTTCCCATAACCTGCCGACGCAGCCCCCCGACATTAGGGACACATAATCATACTCGATATATGAGGACCCCATCTTTAGAAATCTCAAATTGTGTCTTCTCCTTCTGAGGGATTGTATCCCTAGAATGAGCTAACACAGGATCCTCGTACTGGCGTTCCTTCACTTCTGTTACTATAGAAGATGTTGTCGTGTCCTGAATAGTAATTCCAGTATCACCTGAGTTCAGTAATCGAACTCCACGACTAGTTAGCTGATGAATGTCATGGGCTATCCCACTCTTTTCTGGTTGTAAATATGACATGCAACCCATAGATCTACGACTAAGGGCATCGACTCCTACATTCTCTTTCCCTGGAGGGTATAAAATATCAAGTCATAGTCATTCTGTAGCTCCAACGATCTCCTTTGGCATAAATTCAATTCCTTTTGCTTGAAGATATACTGAAGACTCTTATGATCCATATAGATATCAACATGAATTCCATACAAGTAGTGCGTCCACATCTTTAGTGCATGAGTCACCGCGGCTAACTCTAAATCCCGGGTCGGGTAATTCTTCTCGAGCTTTGTTAGTTGTCTAGAAGCATAAGCCACAACCTTACTATGCTGCATTAGTACACAACCCAATCCAACGCACGAAGCATCATACTAGATAGCATAAAAAACATCGGTCCCCTTTGGGAGCATTAAAATCAGTGCTGAAGATAATCTGTCCTTCAATGCCTTAAAACTCCGTTAGCAAGCATCAGTCCATTTAAATTTAGCTCCGTTCTGAGTCAACTTTGTCAACGGTGATGAAAGGGAAGAAAATCCCTCTATGAATCTCCTATAATAACTTGCCAAGCCGAGGAAGCTACGGACCTCCGTCGGTGTTGTAGATCTAAGTCAAGTCTTTACTATCTCAATATTTTATGTATCAACCTGGATACCTTCACCTGAAATAATATACCCAAGGAAAGCTACAAAATTCACATTTAGAGAGTTTCGCGTACAACTTCTCTTTTATAGAACTCTGAGCACCGTACGCAAATGATATGCATGCTCAGCCTCTAAACGGGAGTAAACCAATATATCATTGATAAATATAATCATGAACATATCTAGAAAGGGTTTGAACACACAGTTCATCAAGTGCATGAATACTACTTGGGCATTAGTCAAACCGAATGACATAACACGAAACTCAAAGTGCCCGCATCTGGTTCTGAATGATGTCTTCAGAATATCCTTCTCCTTAACCTTACTTGATGGTACCCGGACCTCAAGTCTATCTTCGAAAAACACTTGGCACCTTGCAACTGATCAAATAAATCATCAATCCTCAGGAGCGGGTATTTATTCTTGATCGTCACCTTATTCAACTGTCTATAATATATACACATCCGGAAGTAACCATCTTTCTTCCTCACAAATAACACAAGTACTCCCTACGGTGATGTACTAGGTTTGATAAAGCCTTTTTCAAGCAAATCCCTTAGTTGTTCCTTCAACTCTTTCAGCTCTGCGGGTGCCATTCTATTGGGAAGAATAGATATTGGTTGAGTATCTTGTAATAGGTCAATAGAAAACTCAATTTCTCGCTCTGGCGGAAGACCCGGAAGCTCATCAGGAAAAACATCGGGAAACTCATTAACCACAGGGATAGATTGAATGGTTGGTGACTCTACTTTCACATCCTGAACCCGAACAAAGTGATAAATATATACCTTTATGATAATCTTCCTTGCCTTGAGATATGATATAAATCTACCTCTCGGCGGTGCCGTATTACCTTCCTATTTTAAAATAGGCTCCCCTGGGAATTGGAATCGAACCGTCTTTGATCTACAATCAACGTTGGCATAACAAGAAGCCAACCAATCCATACCCATTATAATATCAAATTCTACCATATCCAACTCGATTAGGTCTGCTATTGTAAATCGAGTATGAACTACTACTTTACAATCTCTATATACCTACTTAGCTATCACTGGATCCCCAACAGGTGTGGACACCTCAAAAGGTTTAACCAACACAGGTTTTATTCCAAACTTACTAGCCACCAACGGAGTAACATATGATAAGGTGGAACCTGGGTCAATCAATGCATATACATCATATGAGGATACTGACAATATACCTGTAACAACATCAGGCGATGACTCCTGATCCTGTAATCCTGCTAATGAATAAATGTTGTTCCGAGGATCGCTCGAGCTAGACGCTCCACCTCTACCTCTACCATGACTGATTGGTGCTTGTAAACCTTGCTGGGGGGAGGGGGGCAGGGGCATACTGATGATGACGAACCAGCTACAGATCACGTAGGCTGAACTATGCTTGCATCACCTCTCGTCGGACAATCCCTCATGACGTGGCCTGGATAACCACAAGCATAACAAACACCCAACCGCATACGGCACTGCCCGACATGCTGCTTACCACACTGAGCACAACGTGGTAAGGGCGGCCTCATCTGACTTGACTCACCCCTATACTGAGAACTTGAGGCCTTGGAATTCTGGCTAGGCCCTGAATATGTGGAACGATCAAATCTCCTGCAGGCATATTGAGGGGGTGCGCTAGCCGATGGCTGGGCTGGATACCTCAGATATTATTGTCTCTGACCACCTCGAAACTCACCATAAAGACCCGAATATCTCGCTCTCTTACTCTTACCCCTATCATGCTCACGATCGACCTTCTTCTTCTACTTACACTCCTCTACACCCTGAGCATATGCTTAAATACGAGAAATATCTATGCCTAGCTGAAGTGAGACCGACATACAGTCATTAAGCAGGTGCGACTCCCACCCCATCACAAATTGGTGAACCTGATCCTCCATCTTAGATACAATAGTGGGAGCATACCTAGCCAATGAATCAAACTGAAGACTATACTCCCGAACATTCATGTTACCTTGCGAAAGGGTCAAGAACCTATCAACTCTGGACCATCTAAGATTTAGTGGTAGATAATGCCGATGAAAAGCCTCTATAACCTCCTACCATACAGCTAGAGGGGCATCCTCACTTTTGGACAACTCCCAAGGCTCGTACCAATTAACTGCAACATCTTGAAGTCTATAGGAAGCTAGCTCGACTCACTCAGTCGCATTGGCTTTCACTACCCTCATGGTCCTCTGTATCCTATCGATAAATACCTGAGGGTCCTTGTTTGGATCTGCTCCAGTGAATACCGAAGGGTCCAAATTAATGAATCACGAACCCTCGCACTGACGGACCTAGCTGCATGACCAATACCTACCTCCTGACGCCGAGCTTGTGCGGCTACTAATCGAGTTAATAGATGAATAACATCTCTCATCTCCTGACTCGGTGCATCTGGCTGAGAAGCTGGATGTACAGGGGCAGACGTTGGAGCTGGTTCCACTCAGAACTCCTCTAAAGAGGACGGGGGTATGTGAAGTCTCAGATGGAATCTCACTATGAGACTCTCCCCGAGCCATGGTAACTCGTGGCACTCTAGTCTCATCAACCACGGACTTGCCCTTCTGGGTGGCTATAGCCTTCTCAGGCATCGCTGAAAATATAACACATCGATAGGAAAATGAATTCTTATATCGCACGATCTAGGATAAGAAGGGAGGATAACATCCTATATGTCCTGTAACCTCCTGTCTACAAGTGTGGTGCACAACACATCCAAAACAAGACTCCACTAGACACGGACTGTAGACAACCCTAGGACAGAACTACTTTGATACAACTTTTGTCACAACCCCAAACTGATGGGCCATGACGAGTGCCCGAGTCCTACCTGATACATGCCGGATGAGCACGCTTAGCGAGGATAATTTTCAAGTCAATATCATAGCATTAGAGTGTTTTAAAGGAGTCAAGACTAAGAAGGCCATATTAGCAATTTAGCTATTTAGGCTAGTCTTATAAAGCTAGGGGTATTTTAATTATTTAGCCTAAATAGCACTATAGTATAAAAAGTCCATCCTCTCATTTTGAAATGAAGCTTTTGATGATGGATCGATAAACAAAGACCAAACCTTGAGAGCTTTAATGTATCTTTTATTTCTCTTTATTTATCAAGTTTTTAGATTATATATGTTAGGTTTATCATGTATGAGTTCATGTTCATACTCTTAGATTATCTTTTGTATTTGAATGTTAATTCATTGTTCTAGTTGATATATCTTCTAGGGGCTTTGGATTGCATTCTTTACTTAGCTTAATCTGTGTTTGTTATTAGTGTTCTTCCTTGATTAATGTTTATCATAATAAACTCAAGGGGTGTAACTAGTTAATAATTAGATTCTTGTCTTTCTCTATTTTAAAACCTAATTTTCTATTTTTTTGATTCTATATATTTTGCATTATTCCTGTTTTCGATAAGATTCCATATCATCTTGGTATCAGAGCGGAAGTTTTGGAAGCGGAGGTTTTGGATTGTTCTATGGATAATTGGGTCATTATTTTGATTATCAACAAATCAGAAAATTAAAAAAAATTTGAAAAATTCCAAAAAATAGTAATTTTTATTGTTCATCCGTGTACGAAGAAGAAATTGATACTGTTCTTCACTGTTTGTTTCAAAATAGAAAGGGAATAATGTGTTTTGTTCTCTCTGTCGAATTTGAGCCCAAAAATTGTCGAATCGACTGAAATTATTAGATAATAGTTGAAAATTTATTGGATTACTTTGGATTGTAGTTCGAATTTTACTGCCAAAAATCTCCATTTCCACTTCGAAGCGTCTGGGTTTAAAGCTGAGAGTTGAATTTCGGTGTAGATTTGAGTTTCAGTTTGATTGGATGTTCGAGATTCTAGTTGGAAACACTGATACTAGGTGGAATATGAAGAGTTGGAGTCGATTTGAACTGATTTTCTAGGGTTTTGAGTTGAAATGGTCGAACGACTCGTCGAAGAGGAAGACGACCTAGGGTTCATCGATTTCGTCAGTGTTTGAACAAATTGATTTCGGAGTTTTGTTCGAGCTGTTGTTGAGAGTTTAGCACGATTTGAGTGAGGTTACCAGAAAATCTTGAGCCGAGCTTGAATCAGTCGAAGAACACTTGTTTTGATTGAAGAACTTCCCGAACTGATTCGAGTCGATTCGAGCAGCAGCTAAATCGAAGAAGAGCACTTGTGGAGACAGTCTTCGTCGCAACGACTCAGGTTTGAGCTCTTCTTGCTTTGTTCTTTAAGTTCTAGGAATTGGATATTGCTTCTAATTGTTGTTGTAGTTCTAATCCATCGAGCGAATGGTGTAACCTATTGTTTGGGTTTGATTATCTTCAGTCGTGAGTTCGACTTGAGGTTGTCGTAGGTTTGAACTTTTCGAGTATTAAACTGAACTTCGGCTCGACCTCTCTGAGTTAATTGGTTTGAATCAGTGAATTCGACTCGCATTCCTTATCATTTGATTAACTGGTTTGAACTACTGAAGCCTTCAACTTGTTTTGAGAATTTGTTGCCCAAGTTAAAGGGCTAAATTCTGTACCACTGTTTGAATTTTTTTGGCTGATTAGAACTTGTTCTGGTGATCTGTTGACGAACTTGTTTGTTGCTGAAGACCTGTGTGATTCTTGAGTTTGAATTTGAAATTAACACTTGTTGATTGCGGCTGCACTTGAACAATCGTTTCAGTTCTTCAGAATTGCAGCAGCAGAAATTTCACTGTGAGCTTCGACATTCAAGTTTTGTTGGTGATTCCCTGCAGTTGAGTTTTTAGTGTGATTTAAGTCAGCCCAGTTTTAACAGTTACTGTCCAGTATTTTGAACAGCCAAAATCTGCACAGTTTAACCGCATTTCGAGCTTGTTTCTGCAACTAATTGAAGCTGTTTCTTTTGCTGAAAAATTTCTGCTTTCTGCACCTGAGAACTGCTGTCAGTCAGGGACTAGTTTTGGGAAGTTTGGTTGAGTTTTGCACTAGTTCACTGTCAGTTTTGGACAAGCATTTAAGCTGCTTTCCTTCCACTGTTTCTACACTGTTGAGCTGATTTTCTGCACTGCAAGAGGAATTCCGCACAGCTGTAGCTTTTGCACTGCTGCAACCTAAGAACTGCTGGGATTTCTGCACTTTTTGCCGTATGAATTTCTGCACTGTTTCGATCCTTGTTAAGCTGGAAATGCAGTAGTTCTTTTGGGAGTTGTTTGGTATGTTTTGGGCCAAATGAAGCTGAAATTTCTCCTTGTTTGTTGCCGTTGTGCTTAGGCATTTCCAGAAATCAAGAGGTTCAGATTGAATTAGACTCGCAAACTGAAATTCTTCCTTGGGTCTGCTATCATGAATTGAAGTTATCCGGTGAATCCTTAAATTCATAGCTGCTGATATCTGTTGCATTGAAACTGATATCTTGGCCAAAGTTTGCTGCAAAGAGCATCAGTTTCACCAGTATTTATGAGAGCAAAATCTACAGTAGGAAAAAAACTCGGCCTTGAGCAGTATTTGGACTGCAATTCCTTGCACTATTTCTACACTTCTGAGCAGCAAAACCTGCATAGTTTGGATTGAAAATTTTGCACTGGAGTGTGTTAAGTTTCTGCTGCACTTTTGCACCAGTTAGTACCAGTTTGCTGCTTATTACTACTGAAAGGCTTCAGCACAGTTTTGAGTTAGGGCTGCTGCTAGAAGATTGAATTGGTGGTTCCTTTGAGCTGCAGATTGTGACTTTGAGTTGAATGAGTTGTCGTTTAGTTCTGCTATTAAGAACTCAGTCTTGGAGCAGTATTTAACAGCTGGATTGTCACGACCCAAACTAACTCAGTCGTGATGGTGCCTATCGTGGTACTAGGCAAGCCGACTCATTACCAAAACAAAATGATGTTTTCATTTCAAAGATAATTTCCAAGCTATTTAATAATAAACCTTCATAAAGAAATTCAAATCAAACAAAAGTGCGGAAAGAAAAGCCCGACATCGAGGTGTCACTAGTCATGAGCATCTACTACAATTTGTCTGACAATATCGAGACTGACATAGTCTGGAAAGTAGCTAAAAACAACTAAAGAAAGATAAGGAGGAGAGCAGGGCTGCGATCGCTAGGCAGCTACCTTGCTATCTCCGAGAAATCTTCAACTAGAATTATCAACATTCGCTACCGTGTCCAGATGTGCCTCGATCTGCACACAAGGTGCATGGAGTAATGTGAGTACTCCAACTCAGTAAGCAACAATAGTAAATAAAGATTGAGAAGGAGTGACAGAGCAATAGTGCAAGTAAAGTTCATATCACGAAAACTCAGTAAAATATGATATGATTTTAAAACCAGAGTTCGAATCAAATCAACTCATTTAAATCCAGTTCCAGTGAAATCATTTAAAAACACCTTTTAACAGTTTTCAAACAAGGCTCAATGCAAATGTGAGCAAAAAATGATGAAATCATAATCATCCCCTCGGGTAAAACATCACTCATATACAACCCCTCGGGTAAACCTTACAGTCACTCGTAAATAACCCCTCAGACAAACCTCACCATCACTCATGCCTCCCAATCACTCAGCACCCGACACTCGCACTGTCACTCGCACTCAGTAGGTACCTGCGCTCACTGGGGGTGTGTACAGACTTCGGAGGGTCTTCAGCCCAAGCGCTATGTCAAGCCAAATCATGGCATACATCAATGAGGCCCTCAGCCTATATCAAACATGCTGCCACGTGCAGCCCGATCCCATAAATAGCCTCACCAATCAAGCCCTCGAGCTCACTCAATCATAAACTTCACCAGCCTCTCGGGCCCTTAGAAATCAACGTACTCAGCCCAAAACAACATTTATATGATGCATAAAAAATAGAGTAATAGAGGCTGAACTATGCAGTAAATATGTATAAACATGACTGAGTATAGAGTTTCAATCAAAAACAATGAGAGGTTATCAAGAAAAGACCTCTAAGGGTCAAAACAACACTGATGGCATCCAGCCCAATTTACATAAATTCTTTCTAAATCACATAAGTATCATATAGTTTCAACAAAATATGCAACTTTACAGTTGCTACGGGACGGACCAAGTCACAATCTCCAACGGTGCATGCCCACACGCCCGTCACGTCACCTAGCATGTGCGTCACCTCAAAATAGTCACATGACACAAAATTCGGGGTTTCATAACCTCAGGACTGGATTTACAATCATTACTTACCTCAAAGCGATCAAGTCACTACTCCACGATGCTCTTGCCCCTCGACTTGGTCTCCAAATGCTCCGAATATATTCACAACCAGTACAATACCATCAATATACGCTAATGGAATGAATTCCACCAGAAAACTATCAATTTAGACCAAAAATCTCGAAAATCGGCTCAAACCTGCCCCCCGGGCCCATGCCTCAAAATCTGACAAAAAAAACAAAATTAGAAAGCCCATTCACTCGCGAGTTCATACATACGAAATTTATCAAAATCCGACAATGTTTGACCCCTCAAATCCTCCCATTAAACTCTCCAAAATCCCAAGCCCCAACCCCTCATTTTCACCCCTAATTTTCACTAATTAAATGCTAAAACAACGGAAAATCACCATAAACACGAGTATTAGAGCTCAAGTAACTTATCTCACTAAAAACCCCTTGAATCTCTCTTCAGAATCACTCCCAAAAGCTGCAAAACCGACTTGAAAATGGTGGAAATGGACCAAAATTCACGAAGTGTGCTATTTATACTTTCTGCCCAGCTTTTCGCACCTGCGGCCTCATTTTCGCTATTGCGAGACCGTACCTGCGGTCAAATCCTCGCACATGCGAGAATCACTTAAGTCCTCGACTTCCGCACCTGCGCCCCAGGTCACGCACCTGCGGGCTCACACCTGCGCAACACTTTTGCTTCTGCGGAACCGGCTCAACACTTCCTTTCCTCATCTGCGCTCAAGGCCTCGCAGATGCGGCCAACCTTCGCACATGCGCTCTGAGACTTGGCCTTCCATTTCGGCATATGCGACTCACCCAACGCACCTGCGACCTCGCACCTGCGACTCCCCATCCGCAGGTGCGTGTAACACCAGCAAGGTCAACACCAGTAGAATCAGTAACTCTCAAACACCAAAAATCAATTCGTTAACCACCCGAAACACACGCGAGGCCCTCGGGACCTCAACCAATAATATCAACAAGTAATATATTAATATACGAACTTAGTCGAACCTTCGAAACACTCAAAACAACATCAAAACATCAAATTACCCTCGGCTTCAAGCCTAAGAACTTCTAAACTTCCAAATTCAGCAAACGACGCCGAAACCTACCAAACCACGTCCGAATGACCTCAAATTTTACACACACGTCAGAAATGACACTACGAACCTACTCCAACTTCCATAATTCCATTTCGACCCCGATATCAAATTTTCCACTACCGACCAAAATCGCCAAATTTCCCACTTTCGCCAATTCAAGCCTAATTCTACCACGGACCTCCAAATTACATTCCAGACGCGCTCCTAAGTCTAAAATCACCTAACGGAGCTAACTGAACCATAAAAATCCAAAATACGGGACCGTTCACACATAAGTCAACATCCGATTGACTTTTCCAACTTAGGCTTCTAAATAGGAGACTAAGTGCCTCATTCCACTCTGAAACCACTCCGGACCCGAACCTACCAACCCGATACAATACAATACAACTGAATACCACATAAAGAAGCAGAAATGGTAGAAACATGGCTATAATTGTTGAAACGACTGGTTGGGTCCTTACATCCTCCCCCTCTTAAACAAACGTTCGTCCTCGAACGAGTCTAGAAACATACCTGGAGTTGCTCCGCATCTCCCGCTCGGTCTCCCAGGTGGCCTCCTCATCAGGCTAACCTCTCCACTACACATTCACTGAAGCTATTTCCTTTGACCTAAACTTTCGAACCTGCCGATCGAAAATGGCTACCGGCTCCACATCATAAGTCATATCACCCTCCAACTGTACCGTGCTGAAGTCCAAAATTAAGGGTAGGAATGTAATTAGCCATAATTAAGGGACTGGGAATCAATCAGGGCATAATCAACCCAAGTACTCCCCTGAATTAAGGAGTTATTCAAACTGTAAGTAACAAATAAGGAAAGGAGGTAAAACAGTGTTCATGACAAGCAATTAAGTATCCATGAATTGAAGGTTGAACTCAAACGGCTAGTAGGTAAGCATAATTAAGGCAAGTTACCATGCATAGGACATGTAAGAAAATAATTTCAGACCAAATCAAGCAAGCAATTAAGGAAGCAATATCAATCACAGTAACAAATCAAGGTAAGAAAAAGAAGTTAGGGGTTGGAAATCAGAAGAATATATCATGAGAGATCAGTAGGGCTTTACGAATCACAGTGAATAAGAAATTCAAACAACTAGTGCATAGAGACTCTTATGTATAGCATGAATGACCACATTATAAGCAAAACTATAAGTCAAGCAACAATTGAGTGACAAATAACACATAATCAAGGACTCGAGCAAGCATAATATTAATTGAAGAGAATCAACATGAAACAACACGATTGTTAAGCAAGAACACAGAAACCCTAGTATATGAAATTAGGAATCATGTGAGTTAGGGAGGCAAGAAGAACTAAAGACAAACAACATATGGTAAAGATCAATGAAACATAAGCACATATGCGAACACGTATGCAAACCAGTAATTTTTAGGGTTTTATGTCTAAAAAATTGGGGTTTTACACAGATACTAGTACGAATCAACAGAGTAGACATGATACACACAAAAAAGACGAAGAGTCATAAACCCTAATAAAAAAAAAAGAGTAATATCACCAGAAATTCAAGCCATTCGTGACAATCGAACACATGTACTGACCACACCACAAGGAAAAGGTTTTAATAATGAAAAATGTGAGAGAAAATCATGAGATAGTGTCAAAAAAACCGACAAAGAAAACCACTTTGAAAAAGGGTTTCGGAACCCTAGTTAAAAGTGAAGAACCATTTAGAAAAAATAGAAGATCTTTAAGGGAAACATCATAATAACTCGTAATATGCATAGGTCTATTGTAGATCTAAAGGAATCGGATGTTTCAAACCTTAGGGTTTCAAAGAAAACCTCAGAGAGGATGAGGAGAACCTCAAATGTCACTGGCTCAGCCTCAAAGGTCAAAGACCTCACTCGAAATCAAAGCCTTGAAGGCCTGGAGTAAGCAGGAACACCATGGGTGTGAACAGACGGGTCCTCGCCCCTCGAGGGCCTTAGGGATGACATTACCGGTATAAGGAAACCACATGAGGCAGAGGGTGGTGAAGGTTTCGAGGTTTCCGGCGAAGGGATGGCCGGAGAAGATGAAGAGATCCATCAGAATCTGAAGAGACTAGAGAAAGAGAGAGAGAGAGAGAGAGAGAGAGAGAGAGAGAGAGAGAGAGTTAGAGAGATGAGGGACCGATGAGAATGAGAGGGGTCGGGGGGTTAGTCTAGGTTAATTAAGGTAACAAAAATCTGGGTCGTAAATCTAATTTGATCAACGGCTAAGATTAGTTTGGGGTTGGGCCGGGTAGGATATTGTATTGGGCTTGGGGGGTCTGCGCTAGTTTAATTGGGTTAGGGACCATGATTAATTAGGCTGGAATTTAAATAAAGAACGGCTATTTGTTAAATACCCATTAAAATTAGATAAATAATTAATAACAATAGCTAATAATCATATAAAATGAAATAAAGGCTAAATAGGTAAAATTAAGGTAATTAATTAATATAGAAAAATATATAAAGTGAATAATTATTGATTTAAATGGCATAAAATGTATAACTAGGCTATAATTGTAAATTTATTGTAATTATGGTCAAATAATGCCAAATTGGCTAATTTGTAAAATAATTAAATACTAGTAAGATTAAAAAAATGATATATCTAGCTGGGAAATATTTTGAAAATTATTTATGATACACTTCATGAATAATTGTTGAATATAAAATTACTGAATAAATTGCAAATAAATTTAATAAAAATATGAAAAATTACGAAAAAATATCAGTTATTATAAAGAGTGATTTTGAAGGTATATATGTGAATTTTAAAATAGTTTGAGAAAAAATTGGGTATCAACAGCTGCCACTCTTTACCCTGGAAAGATGGAAGAGTTGTCGGGTAAAGACATGATGGCCAATTTTGACCGAGCGAAGCGGCTTGAAGAGGTTTAGGCCGCACCCTGATTTCTGAGCTGCCTACATATCCCTGGTTTTACAGGAATCAGGCTGTATGTAGTTCAAGAGCCATAGGCGAAGCATACCGATAGAGCTTTTACAAGAACGGACGCAACATATAGGACTGGAGCGAGATCACTCTTGCCGGTGCAACTGCTGCTTGCCGCGTTACCTGCAAATGAGTAATACAAGCATATAGTGCATTAATTTAAACATGATGCAAATTTCCGTTGGACTATGAATGGTGTCTTTGGACGGTTAAGGATGACGTCTTTAGACCATGATGTCCTGGGCCATGAATTGCTTGATGCAGGATTTGCTGGCGATGAAATGATGTTCTCGGGCCATGAAGATGATGCCTCCGAACCATGATGCCTTTGAATAATGATATGCAAACTGATAAAAGAGATCCTCAGGCCATGACATGGTGTTCTTGGGCCATGAAGATGGTGCCTCTGAATGATGACGCCTTTGGATAAGTTGGTGATATTTCAACCCATGAAGATGCAATAGTATGATGCTCACAAGACAGAGTTTAGTCTTGAGAATTAAAGGGGCAGAGCTTATCCCAAAAGGAAGGCGCAGTAAATAATTCTAGAGGCATTGGTTGCTTTTGAGAAGTAAATGGAGGTAGCGTTTAACCTCGGAAGGTAGAAAGGTAGCCTTATACAGGATGCAAATGCAGAAGGAGGTAGCGTTTAACCTCGGAAGGCATAAAGGTAGCCTTATGCAATATGCGAATGTAGATGGAGGTAGCGTTTAACCTCGGAAGGCATAAAGGTAGCCTTATGCAATATGCGAATGTAGATGGAGGTAGCGTTTAACCTCGGAAGGCATAAAGGTAGCCTTATGCAATATGCGAATGTAGATGGAGGTAGCGTTTAACCTCGGAAGGCAGAAAGGTAGCCTTATACAATATGCGAATGTAGATGGAGGTAGCATTTAACCTCGGAAGGCAGAAAGGTAGCCTTATGCAATATGCGACTGCAGATGGAGGTAGCGTTTAACCTCAGAAGGTTATGAAAGATGCGAATGCAGATGGAGGTAGCGTTTAACCTCGGAAGGTAGAAAGGTAGCCTTATGTAAGATGTGAATGCAGATGGAGGTAGCGTTTAACCTCGGAAGGCAGAAATGTAGCCTTATGCAATATGCGAATGCAGATGGAAGTAGCGTTTAACCTCGGAAGGCAGAAAGGTAGCCTTATGCAAGATGCAAATGTAGATGGAGGTAGCGTTTAACCTCGGAAGGCATAAAGGTAGCCTTATACAAGATTAAAGGAAGGACAACATAAATTCTTAGCTGGTGTTAAATTGCGGTAGAGCATTGTGATAATGAAACATCATTTGTGCTGATAATAAATGTTGACATGACGAGTTTGAGGAACGATGTATGTCCTTTGAACGGATAATATGTTTTGGGGCTTTTTCAATTTTGTGTCTGCATCCAAAGAAAGATCGTGAGTTTTGTAGAGGGGAAAGGTTAGTTCGCATTCCTGCTGGCTCTGCTTGGCTCGTTTGCTCTATCATGATTATACTGTCTGTATCATTGGGGTAGTGTTCGCTAAACAAGCTACTTCAGGAAAAAAAAATATGCATGATTTTGTAAGATATAATATATAATCTAAAATAGTTTTAGATGAACCGATGATATGACACGGCTTTAGACATTGCAACCTCTCATGCTGCGGAATTTTGAGGGTCCTTCTCAAAATTCTGCCCTAGTTTGCTGGGTGGACGCCTCTGACTGCTGCTCACGTGGCGATTGGCTGAACTTGCTTCAGAATTTTGAGGGTCCTCCTCAAGATTCTGCCCCAAGGCTGGGTGAATTCTTGTAGACTGCTACTCGCTTCAGAATTTTGAGGGTCCTCCTCAAAATTCTGCCCCAGTTTCCAAATGAGGAAAAAAATATTTTTATTGAATTGTGACCAAACCCATAGGGCTGCCTACGTATCCCCTCTTAAACGGGAATCAGGTAAGGCGTAGTTCAATTTACATCACTGAGAAAGCATAAATATTATACATAGTAGCACTTGACTGCATCTGAATTGATCGGTTTTGGCCAAACTTTTCCGTCCATTTCTGCAAGTATGAGTGCTCCTCCTGTCAGCACTCTACGAACCATGTACGAACCTTTCCAGTTTGGAAAGAACTTCCCCTTGGCTTCATCTTGTAACAGTACACTCCCCATGGCGTAATGAATGCCGTTTTCTCAGCATCTTCCTCATCCATCCAAATCTGGTGATAACCAGCGAAGCAATCCACGAAGGACTGCAATTCATGCTTTGTGCAGTAGTTAATCAGAATGTGTATATTTGGCAAGGGGAAGTCGTCTTTCGGACTAGCTCGGTTGAGATCCCGGTAGTCGACGCAGACTCTGAACTTCCCGTCCTTCTTCGGCACAGGACAATGTTGGCTAACCATGTCGGGTATTCCACTACCCCGAGAACTTTGGCGTTGATCTTCTTGGTTACTTCTTCTTTGATTTCCAGACTCATGTTGGGTTTGAACTTTCTGAGCTTTTGTTTCATCGGTGGACACGTTGGATTGGTTGGCAGTTTGTGAGCCACAATAGACATACTTAGACCAGTCATGTCATCATACGACCACGCAAATACGTCCTCATACTCTTTTAGGAACTCTGTGCATTCTTTCTTTTCTGATGGTGACAAATGAATGCTGATGCGATTCTCGTTCACGTTTTCTGAATCTCCCAGGTTGATAACTTCAGTCTCATCCATGTTGGACTTAGGTTTGTTATCAAAGTTCTCAACTTCTTTGCTGCATTGTCTCATTGCATGTCATAGTCATCTGTTCATCAAGACAAGTAATAGTAATGCTGTATAAATAAAGTAATGAGAGAAGACAATAACAATAAATATCGGATTCGTAAGAGAAATTTAGAAGATGCTTTGATGAATTGAATAATTGTTTTGAACATTGAAGATCTCATTGCAAAAATTGAAAAATGCATGAAAAGGAAAATCATTTAGTAAATAAAACAGTAAATAATGCTTATTTTTGCCTTGCTACCCCGAGGCTCGTCGGCCTTTGGTTGTCTTGATAGACCAGTTCTTGAGATGTGTCCCCTTCCTTACAGTTTGTGTGGAAGGGTCTTCCCCCTCCTTCTCGAGAACAACATAGCAATCCATATCCCCGTCCTCTAGGAACAAACTCCTCATTGCTGCAAGTGCTTCTTCTTCGTCTAATCCGTAAATAATGTCGGCCTGCTTGAGAGTCTGCTCAAGATGAGGTATCAGCTGCTCCAAAGGGTAATAGGGACCGCTCCAAGGTGGCTACCAGTCATTAAATTCCTGCCAAGTGTACTCTTACCTCGGACCAAAAGTGGTACCGTGTTTCTTGAGTTTTATGGGCTTTGTGATCCCTTGGAGGTTCTTGACGAGCCCTTGGCCTGGCTCATATCTTCTCTAGTTCAGGATGCTCTCAATCATACTATCCCACCGCTTGTTCTTGTCGATAGCATTGATCCGCTCAATGTGGTGGTAAGTTCCTCCGCCTATCGTCCTTTTTACGTCAATCACCGGAATAGTTTGACGACTATAAATAAGGTTTCTACCGTCATCATGAATAATCACCTCTTGGTGGTTCCACTTGAATTTTACCGCCTGATGTAGCGTTAACGCTATGGTCCCAGCAGCATGAATCCAGTGTCGTCCCAACAATAGGTTGTAGGATGCTGGCACATCTATCACCTGGAAATCCACTTCGAACCAAGTCGGTCCCATCTGCAGACATAGACTGATCTCCCCCATGGTGGACCTCTAAGAACCGTCGAAGGCTTTCATATTGATCGCTCTATCCCTTATCTCATGTAGCCCTTTACCCAATATCTTGGGTATTATCAACGGACATATGTTAAGACTGGAACCTCCATCGATCAAGAATCTTGTGATGAAATGATCTTCGCATTACATAGTGATGTGCAGCGCTTTGTTGTGCCCCAATCCTTCAGTTGGTAGCTCGTCCTCATGAAAAGTGATTTTATAACTCTCCAATCCCTGGCCTACCATATTGGCCATTTCCTCGCTAGTGATGTTGTTTGGCATATATGCTTCACTCAACACTTTCAACAAAGCATTTATGTGTGTTTCGGAATTCTGCATGAGGGAGAGGATGGATATCTGTGCCGGTGTCTTTTTCAGCTGGTCGATGACTCAATACTCCTTAGCCTGTACCTTTCTCCAAAGGTCATCGAGACCTGTATCGATAAGGGGAGGCCGGTTGGCACTCCGCTTGCTTGACTCGGCCAGATGCTCAGGGGTGTAGACCCTACCAGTTCTCGTCATACCCTGTGCTGCGACTGCTTCTTCAAAGCTGACCTTGCCTTTCCTTCTCGCCTCGACTGTGTAGTCCCAAGGGATAGCGTTTGAATAGAAGGGTGGTGTGGTTGACATTGTCACCGGAATAGGTGCGGCCATCCTTACTTCAAACGGAATGTGTGTTCGGGGTGGCAAGACTGCAATCTCGAATGGTGCCGGTGCATTTGCTGGAGATACAAACTCAACTTCAATTGGAACTGGTGACTTTGCAGGTGGCGCTGATTCAAACTTAAATGGTATAGACATATTTACCTCAGCGTCCTCAGATCGTTGAATCTGAACTATGATCAGTTTGAGAGTGCCTGTAGGTTTCTTTGGGTCATCGCCTTCTGCGATCAACCCGATTGATCCCTCGGGATCCCAATCATCTTCTATTTCAATCATATGGATACCTCTACCCATATGGTCTGGCAAAGGATTGTCGCGGACGTTTGGAGCAGGGTCTTTTCCCAGAATAATCTTGTTGTCAATGAGAGCCTGTATTTGTCCTTGAGAGAGTGGCATTCTTCGATAGTGTGTCCTTTCATGCTGGAATGGTATGCACATAATTTTTTTGGGTTAAACCACTGAGAAGGGTTCTCAGAGGTGGCAACAGGGATAGGTGTGACATAACCAGCAACTTTGAGCTTCTCATACACCTGGTCAATGGGCTCGGCTATGGCGGTGTATTACTTTGGAGGGCGACGATCAAAATTGGGACGAGGTCTAAGGAGGTTTTGGCGTGCATAGGGTGATTGGTAATGGGATGGCTGGGAATTATAAGTGTGGTAGACATGAGCGGGTTGTTAATATCTGGGCGAAACAGGTTGATATGTGGGTGGTGAAGCTTGGTAGGAAGGTGGTGGAGCTTGGTAATTTGGTGAGGGTTCTTGGTAATTTAGGGTTGGCTGGTATGTGAGTGGAGGTGCTGGATAAGTTTGGTATTTGAGTGGGGACTTGGTTCTTTGTGCAACTATTACGGCTCCCATGTCTCTCTTCTTAGACACACCAGCGGACTGTAAAGCCTTGCTAGTGGCTTGCAAGGCTTCAAAATTTGTAACCATACCACTTTTAATACCTTCTTCAATCCGCCCACCCAATTTGATGATGTCAGAGAACTTGTGGCCTTCAACCATCATTAACCGTTCATAATACTGCGGGTCTTGAGCCCGGACAAAGAACTTGTTCATATGCTCTTCCTATAGAGCAGGTTTGACTTTAGCGACTTCGGACCTCCAGCGAGTAGCATACTCGGGAAAGGTTTCTGTGGGTTTCTTCTTCAAATTTTGAATGTAGAACACATCTGGTGCGTTCTATGTGTTGAATCTAAACCTGTCCATAAAATCAGACGCCATGCTTACCCGATTTGGCTATTTCTTGGGGTCTTGGCTGATGTACCAAGCAAGTGCGTCTCCCTTCAAACTCCTCATGAACAGCTTCATGCGGATTCTTTCATCCTTTCCCACGCCAACAAATTTGTCGCAATAGTTCCTCATATGGACTCTCGGATCACCAGTACCATCAAACATTTCGAACTTTGGAGGTTTGTACCCCTCGGGCAGTTCGATATTAGGTTGGATACAAAGTTCTTCATAATTCAACCCTTCAATTCCCTTGGTTCCTTCAACACCCTGGACTCAACTGGTCAGTTTTCTAAGCTCCTCATCCAGGTTCCTGATAAGTAAGACCTTTTCGTCAGCCTCAGATGCCTGTGGGATAGGAGGAGTGGAGTGGGTTAAGATTTCCACATAGATGGGATTGTTATACGTGTGGAAATGGTCCTTTGTGGGGTTTTGAGGTTTTGGGATGAGTAGTGGAGTGTTATTTGACGTGTGGCAAGCATTGCACTGCGTCGGGAGAGTTTGGTTCTTTTGGGAAATGGCGTGATGGTGAGGTGCGAGATGATTTTGCTGTCTTGGGATATTTTGTGAAAGTGCGGGGTTTTGAGCATTTGGAAGATTGACGTCGTGGACATTGAGGGAAAATGACAAGTTGGCCAAATTCCGGACTTGATCGAGTTCTTCCTGAAACTTCAGCAATTTCTGTTCAAGTGGTGACATGTTTTCATGCAGGACCTGAATACCTCGGCCATCAGTGGCCTCTACCCATTCAATCATATTCTCCTTTCGGTGCCGCTGGACTCTTCCATATTATTTTTTCCTTTGTCTTTTCCCTTAAGAAGACTAGGAGAAGGAGTAGGCGGAGGCCCCTTTGATCTGGTGCGATAGTTGATGATGCCAGAATGCACTAACTAACCTTTTGGAAGGGGAGTAAGGGTATGTCCCCCTCAGACCAATCAGTATCAGAAATGATGCGTTCCGGGTTCGAATGATGAACACATCTATTGGAAACCATTCAAACATCCATTGAACCTGCTCTTCAATCAAGTTATCAAAAAGCTCAACCCATCCCTCGGCATTTTCAGGCTGAGCGAACATGTCTGGGATATAATTCATTCGCTTTGGGTGATGGAAAGCGATGTGGTCATCCCACATTCTGCGGTGAATGTCCTGTCGGTATTCACCTCTTTGGAGATTTTCCAGGAGCCAGAGTTGAAGTAATAAATTGCAACCTTCGAAATGCTTTGCTCCTTGTTGACACCTTTCTAAGGCCCGATATATGTCTGCAATAAATATGGGCACAATGCTTAAGTGTTTCCCAAATACCCCTTCCATTATGGTCTTAGTTATTATGGCTAGCCTGGTATGGATCCTTTCCTTCTTCATCAGGAACACGATCAAACCCAAAAAGCAAACCATAAACACAAACACTCGGCGATGGACGTGTCCCAGAGAGGTGATAGAAAACTCGTCATGGTAGGTACGATATGATTTGCTGTAGCCATACCTTTCATACAATTAGTCAAAAGGAATGTACGAATCCTCCAAACATACCAATTCTGCGTCCTTTTTCAGGCCCACCATTTTGAGGGAACTTTTTCCTGTGCGGTTCTAAGGCATCAACAACCATGAAGTCTCCCATACTAGGTTAGCCAACCCTCCTATCTCATCTATCATAGGCGTCATTTCGATGTTCCCAAAGCGGAACACAGACCTTTGACGATCCCAGAACAGGGTATCAACCTTTATTATCATTTTGTTAGGATGGATTTCTAGGAGAGATAGTAGGTTATCCAAGTGTTTCCTGATGATAGCTTTGTCGCTAGGGTGCAGATCCTCCCACCAAATCAACAGTTTTGGGTGGATGTTGGGGAGGAAGCCGAATCTGGGGACTTCGTGCCTCATTTTTTCTGCAAAGCAAATAAAGTTAGGCCCTTACCCCTATCGGACTCGACTATTTGACGTCAATAATTAGGAGGAAGCATTTAGTTATCCAAATAAATGCACAGAACGTGAGGGAGTCCGTTTGGGTTTAGGGACACCCGGTGGAATTTTGGATAAGGCTATCTTAAAAGCTATCGGGCGGACGACACTTTTGCTCGACTAGGTTTGACCATGATGCATGCAACAGTGCAACAAAGGAAGGTTTCTATGGGATTTTAGACCGGTACCCTTCAACGGATAACTCAATGGGGAAAGGCACGGAAACGTCAACTGCGCCGCTGATCGACTAGTTTTACCGCAAATAAGCCTTTCCGAATTTAGTGGGTAATAATATAGGAAGAGCGAAACAACTCATCAAGCATTGCTATAGTATTTTGTTTGGCACGAGTGGAGTATGAATGCTGAGCATGATTATACAATAATAAGCATTAAAACAAGTTATCACGTATTTGCACGTTAAAGAAAACGATAAAAACAGTAGTAATGATTTAAAGCAGTTACAAAAGGAAACAAAGAGACATGTTAGTTTCATCTTTGAAGAAAAGTAAATACCTGAAGTAAACAATTAATTGCATGTAAAAGGAATAGGAAATGGTGCAGGTATTTAAAATTAAAGGCACAAATTCACGAAACAATTTGAAATGGTAAAAGCCTAGATATCCCCAATGGAGTCGCCATGCTGTCGCACCCCCTTCTTCCTCGTGAAATCGGGTTTATGACATTGGTTGGGTCAACTCGTTTCTTTTGGGAAAGGGATTTGCATATTTTGAGGAGTCGTCACCTAATGATTTTGAACGGTGCGTTAGGGCACCTAAGGGGTTCAATTACAACTACGTTACTAACCAGAGATTGGGTAAGGGCATGAAATTATCCTAAGGGGAAGGTGTTAGGCACCCCTCAGGATCCACAAGTGTGGTTCCCGGCCAAATAGTTTCGTGAATTTGTACAAGTAGCAAATAACAAGTAAAGGCTGAAATAAGATGGGATTTAAGTCTTAAGCATGCAGATGTTTGAAAATAGAAAAAAGGTTAGACTTTGAAAAGGATTACGAGCTAAGCATATAACAGGTGTCCTAGGTTTATAATAATATGGATCACATCAATGCAATACCCGGTAATCACTCCTCGAAGAGGGGATACACGTGGTATTAGCGCACCGGTCATCATATCCATATTCTACCCTTCCCACCCCGTAATGTTATTAAAAATGAGTGTTGGCCTCGACCTCTATTACATGTTGTTACCCATCCCTTCATATCAATCTTGGAGGAAATTAGGACTCCTATCCTAAAGGGAGGTGGTAGGCAGACCTTCAGGTTTTAAAGGTAAAAATTCTAGGGCGACAGATAACAAAACAAGTAGGACTGCAGATAAAGGAAAGCATAGAAAGCAGATAAACGCTCAAGTATTCCTCCACACACAATACCCATAAAAAAAATGTCTCATACATAACTAAGTTCCCTATTAATTCAGAATCCTAAAGCATGGTATCGACTTGATAACACAAAGACATATTTATTGCATAACTCAGAGAGGAAGTCTTAATCAGGCTTGCCTACTGGTTTTAAGCATGCTGACAGTTAAACATGATCACAAAGACAATTCTGATTTTATTTTTTTAAGTTGATTACCTAAGGCTCGCCTAGGATTTCTTAGTCCTTGCACTAGTAAGAAGTTGCTAATAACATGCAATTCTAGGTGTTGAAGATGCGCAAAGACTAATTACAAGTTGCTTAGAACAGGGGACTATTTTAGATATCTGTATTTAGACTAAGTGCTGTTCAATAGATACGATCCTATAACATGATATCTAATGAAGCATGATGCATAATAACTTAAACATGATTTCTAAATACACATAGAATCAATGCATTATGCACAGTTTCAGGAATAGCATAGGTGACAGACTTTAATCGTTGTTTACCTAGAACAGGATCTCTACGTGTATAACATGATGAGACATGATTGCAGTTTATTTATCCTAGAAAAATACTTCTAGTGAAGTTTCAGAACATGGGCAGAATCATGTAATAACAACTTATTTTATTATTTATCCTATAGTCAGGATTTCTAAGCGTAGATGAGATGTTGAATACACATAGATCTTAAGTAGCATGATATCTAATGCATGTCATGTTGTACCTAAATATGGATGCTATTTCACATGGAGAAAATAAACCTAGAAACATGGTCTCTACCCTTAATTATACTACAACATGCATATCACCCACCCATTTTCACTATCCGACCCCATAGTTGTTTATGATTAATTATTACAGACCATTGAATATGAATTACACAACTGAAATAGAAGAAAAATAAGAAGTTAACTATAGGGAGCCTACAAAATAGACTCAAGTATCCAGGTCCTCAATGCCAAGTAATGTTTTTATAGCCCTTTCACAATTCGGGTGTGTCAGAGTTCCCTAAGGACCTGAAGGGATCCCAGGCAGTGCTCACACCAGGATTTCATAGCCAAGATAGAGTAAGTGTAGTGTCGCATGGCCAGCCTTTGTGTGTCAAAGTTCAGAGGGAGCTCAAGGGTCTTAAAGCAATGCTCACACATAGAGGGCTGAACATAGACTTCTAAGAGTATATGTGAAAGTTCTTGACATAGTTTTTTAAAAAAAGGTTCAGTAAGAAAACAATTTAAAAAAAAAAGGGTAAGTAGGAAAACAATTTTGAATAGGAAATTTGATTTGAATAGAAGTTCAACATCACACAAAGGACTAGGAATAGTCCAACAATCACAAGCAGGGGTAATGGGATTTGAGGGACAAATACAGAGCATGTGAGGGCAAACATGTAGTAGGCAGAAACACATATAGGTATACAATCAGAAGCTCCTAAGGGTTCAGAGGATCAGGGGTACAGTAAAGTACTGGATTAGATTAACATATCAACACAAAACAACTAAGACTATGATCACTAATGTACTAATCATAGGCATGGTGATTCACTTAAGAAACATGTGTTAAGTATACAGAAACATGTTGGTCATTGACAAGTAAAGCCTAACTTAACATGTGAATGGAGTTCAGGATCCTAGTTACATGTTGAACAACAAAATAATAAGTAAAAGAAAATTAGAAATAAACTGAATTGCAACAGTAATAGAAACATGTTGGTTTGAGAATTGAAATCTGAATTAGAACATACAGGTGAAGTGAAGAAAGCAGTAACACAAGTAGGAAGTAGGAGATGCACAATAGTTAGCCTTGGTTTGCAGCCGTCTAACTTAGAATAGTAGAAACTAGCACAGAAAAGAGAGGGAGCAGAGAGTTTTTTTAATTGTGAGAGAGAGAATTGAACAAATTAGTTGTCTGTGTCTATGTGTTCCATGGAACGAATAAAGTATATATATAGTTTGAAACTAGGTGAAAATAAGGGTAGGAATCAAACTAGCCATAATTAAGGGACGGGGAATCAATCAGGGCATAACCAGCCAAAGTACTCCCGTGAATTAAGGAGTTATTCAAAAGGTAAGTAACAAATAAGGAAAAGAGGTAAAACAATGTTCATGACAAGCAATTAAGTATCCCTATATTGAAGGTTGAACTCAAACGGCTAGTAGGTAAGCATAATTAAGGAAAGTTACCATGCATAGGACATGTAATAAAATAATTTCAGACCAAATCAAGCAAGCAATTAAGGAAGCAATATCAATCACAGTAACAAATTAAGGTAAGAAAAACAAGTTAGGGGTTGGAAATCAGAAGAACATCTGATGAGAGATCAATAGGGATTTTCGAATCATACTGAATCAGAAATTCATACAACTAGTGAATAGAGACTCTTATATACAGCAAGAATGACCACATTATAAGCAAAGCTATAAGTCAGGCAACAATTGAGTGACAAATAACACAAAATCAAGGACTCGAGCAAGAGTAATATTAATTGAAGAGAATCAACATGAAACAACACGGTTGTTAAGCAAGAACATAGAAACCCTAGTATATTTAATTAGGAATCATGTGAGTGAGGGATGAAAGAAGAACCAAAGACAAACAACATAGGGTAAAGATCAATGAAACATAAGCACATATGCGAACACACCTTTCGAGGTATTTTATTGCATGTAAATGAAATGTGGGTAGGCAAACCAATAGTTTTCAGGGTTTTATGTCTAAGGAATTAAAGTTTTACATAGATACTAGTACGAATAAACAAAGTAGACATGATACACACAAAAGAGACGAAGAGTCATAAACCTTAATAGGAAAAACAGAGTAATATCACCAGAAATTCAAGCCATTCGTGACAATCGAACACATGTACTGACCACGCCACAAGGAAAAGGTTCTAATAATGAAAAATGTGAGAGAAAATCATGAGATAGTGTCAAAAAAACCGACAAAGAAAACCACTTTGAAAAAGGGTTTCGGAACCCTAGTTAAAAGTGAAGAACCATTTAGAAGAAATAGAAGATCTTTAAAGGAAACATCATAATAACTCGTAATATGCATAGATCTATTGTAGATCTGTAGGAATCATAAGTTTCAAGCCTTAGGGTTTCAAAGAAAACCTCAGAGAAGATGAGAAGAACCTCAAATGTCACTGGCTCAGCCTCAAAGGTCACATACCTCACTCGAAATCAAAGCCTTGAAGGCCTAGGGTAAGCAGGAACACCATGGGTGTGAAAAGATGGGTCCTCGCCCCTCGAGGGCCTTAGGGATGACATTACCGGTATAAGGAAACCATAGGAGGCAGAGGGGGGTGGTGAAGGTTTCGAGGTTTCCGGCGAAGGGATGGCCGGAGANATCAACGACTCATATTGGTTTGGGGTTGGGTCGGGTAGGATATTATATTGGGCTTTGGGGGTCTGGGCTAGCTTAATTGGGTTAGGGACCAAGATTAATTAGGTTGGAATTTAAATAAAGAATGTCTATTTGTTAAATATCCATTAAAATTAGATAAATAATTAATAACACTAGCTAATAATCATATAAAATGAAATTAAGGCTAAATAGGTGAAATTAAGGTAATTAATTAATATAGAAAATATAAAAATGAGTAATTATTGATTTAAATGGCATAAATATAACTAGGCTATAATTGCAAATTTATTGTAATTATGGTCAAATAATGCCAAATTGTCTAATTTGTGAAATAATTAAATACTAATAAGATTAAAAAATGATATATCGAACTGGGAAAATATTTTGAAAATTATTAATAAAAAGTGATTTTGAAGGTATATATGCGAATTTTAAAATAGTTTGAGGAAAAATTGGGTATCAACAACTGCCCCTCTTTATCTCGGAATGATGGAAGAGTTTTCGGGTAAAGACATGATGGCCAATTTTGACTAAGCGAAGCGGTTTGAAGAGGTTTAGGCCGCACCCTGGTTTCTGAGCTGCCTACATATCCATGGTTTTACAGGAATCAGGCAGTATGTAGTTCAGGAGCCATCAACGAAGCATACCGATGGAGCTTTTACAAGAACGGACGCAATATATATGACTGATTGAATGAACGACTTACGGGGTAATTAAGAAAACTGGCGGGATCACTCATGCCGGGACAACTGCTACTTGCCGGGTTACCTGTAAATGAGTAATACGAGCATATCGTGCGTAATTTAAACATGATGCAAATTCCCATTGGACTATGAATGCTGTCTTTGGACGGTTAAGGATGACGTCTTTAGACCATGACGTCCTTGTCCATGAATTGCTTGATTCCGAATTTGCAGGCCATGAAATGATGTTCTCGGGCCATGAAGATGTTGCCTCCGTATTACTGTTTTTCACCGAGGGGGTGGATCGAAGCGAAGAATTGATCTGAAACGAAGAACTTCGTCTATAGGCATTGTAGAAAGGATAGAATATTAGCCTAATCGTTCTTCTCGAATCGCTCCAGTACGACGGACCGGGGGGGGGGGATCTGCCAGAGAAAATGCAAGACAATATGATTAATTACTACAACTTGCATATCACCCACCCATTTTCACAATCCGACCCTAGAGTTGTCTATGATTAATTATTACAGACCATTGAATATGAATTACACAACTGAAATAGAAGAAAAATAAGAAGTTAACTATAGGGAGCCTACAGAATAGACTCAGGTCTCCAGGTCCTCAATGCCAAGTAATGTTTCATAGCCCTTTCACAATCCGGGTGTGTCAGAGTTCCCTAAGGACCTCAAGGGATCCCAGGCAGTGTTCACACCAGGATTTCATAGCCAAGATAGAGTAAGTGCAGTGTGGCATGGCCAGCCTTTATGTGTCAAAGTTCAGAGGGAGCTCAAGGGTCGCAAGGCAATGCTCACACAGAGAGGGCAAAACCTAGTCTTCTAAGAGAATATGTGAAAATGCTTGACATAGTTTTTTTTTTAAAAAAGGTTCAGTAAGAAAACAATTTAAAAAAAAGGGTAAGTAAGAAAAGAGTTTTGTAGAGGAAATTTGATCGGAATAGAAGTTCAACATCACACAAAGGACTAGGAATAGTCCAAAATTAACAAGAGGGGTAATGGGATTTGAGGGACAAATACAGAGCATGTGAGGGAAACCATGTAGCAGGAAGAAACACATATAGGCATACAATCAAAAGCTCGTAAGGGTTCAGAGAATCAGGGGTACAGTAAAGTACTGGATATATTAACATATCAACACCAAACAACTAAGACTATGATCACTAATGTACCAATCATAGGCATGGGGATTCACTTAAGAAACATGTGTTAAGTATACAAAAACATGCTGGTCATTGACAAGTGAATCCTAACTTAACATGTGAATGGAGTTCAGGATCCTAGTTACATGTTGAACAACAAAATAATAAGTAAAAGAAAATTAGAATCAAACTGAATTATAACAATAATAGAAACATGTGGGTTTGAGAACTGAAATCTGAATTAGAACATACTAGTGAAGTGAAGAAAGCAGTAACACAAATAGGAAGTAGGAGATGCACAATAGTTAGCCTTGGCTTGCAGCCGGCTAACTTAGAATATCAGTAACTAGCACAGAAAAGAGAGGGAGCAGAGAGTTTTTTTAATTGTGAGAGAGAGAATTGAACAGATTAGTTGTCTCTGTCTGCGTGTGCCATGGAACGAATAAACTATATATATAGCTTGAAACTAGGTGAAAATAAGGGTAGGAATCAAATTAGCCATAATTAAGGGACTTGGAATCATTTAATGCATAACTAACCCAAGTACTCCCTTGAATTAAGGAATTATTCAAACGGTAACTAACAAATAAGGAAATGAGGTAAAACAGTGTTCATGACAAGCAATTAAGTATCCCTTAATTGAAGGTTGAACTCAAACAGCTAATAGGTAAGCATAATTAAGGAAAGTTACCATGCATAGGACATGTAAGAAAATAATTTCAGACCAAATAAAGCAAGCAATATCAATCACAGTAACAAATCAAGGTAAGAAAAACAAGTTAGGGGTTGGAAATCAGAAGAATATCTCATGAGAGATCAATAGGGCTTTTCGAATCATAGTGAATCAGGAATTCTAACAACTAGTGAATAGAGACTCTTATATATAGCAGGAATGACCACATTATAAGCAAAGCTAAGTCATGCAACAATTGAGTGACAAATAACAAAAAATCAAGGACTTGAGAAAGCATAATTTTAATTGAAGAAAATCAACATGAAACAACACGGTTGTTAAGCAAGAACATAGAAACCCTAGTATATGAAATTAGGAATCATGTGAGTCAGGGAAGCAAGATGAACCAAAGAAAAACAACATAGGGTAAAGATCAATGAAACATAAGCACATATGCGAACACGCAGGCAAACCAGTAGTTTTCAGGGTTTTATGTCTAAAAAATTAGGTTTTTACACAGATACTAGTACGAATCACCAGAGTAGACATGATACACACAAAAGCGATGAAGAGTCATAAACCCTAATAGGAAAAATAGAGTAATATCACCAGAAATTCAAGCCATTCTTGATAATCGAACATATGTACTGACCACGCCACAAGGAAAAGGTTTTAATAATGAAAAATGTGAGGAAAAATCATGAGATAGTGTTAAAAAACCGACAAAGAAAACCATTTTGAAAAAGGGTTTCGGAACCCTAGTTAAAAGTGAATAACCGTTTAGAAGAAATAGAAGATCTTTAAAGGAAACATCATAATAACTCGTTATATGCATAGATCTATTGTAGATATGAAGGAATCAGAAGTTTCAAACCTTAGGGTTTCAAAGAAAACTTCAGAGAAGATGAGAAGGACCTCAAATATCACTGGCTCAGCCTCAAAGGTCACATACCTCACTCGAAATCAAAGCCTTGAAGGTCTGGGGTAAGCAGGAACACCATGGGTGTTAACAGATGGGTCCTCGCTCCTCGAGAGCCTTAGGGATGACATTACCGTTATACGAAAATCGTAGGAGGCAGAGGGTGGTGAAGGTTTCGAGGTTTCCAGCGAAGGGATGGCCGGAGAAGATGAAGAGATCCATCGGAGTCTGAAGAGACAGGAAGTCTCTAGAAGAGACTAGAGAGAGAGAGAGAGAGTTAGGGAGATGACGGACTAGTGAGAATGAGATGGGTCNNNNGGGGGTTAGTCTAAGTTAATTAAGTTAATAAAAATCTGAGCCGTAGATCTAATTTGATCAACGACTCAGATTTGTTTGGGGTTGGGCCGGGTAGGATATTGTATTGGGCTTGGGGGTCAGGCTAGTTTAATTAGGTTAAGGACCAGGATTAATTAGGCTGGAATTTAAATAAAGAATGGCTATTTGTTAAATACCCATAAAATTAGATAAATAATTAATAACAATAGCTAATAATCATATAAAATGAAATTAAGGCTAAATAGGTGAAATTAAGGTAATTAATTAATATAGAAAAATATATAAAATGAATAATTATTGATTTAAATAGCATAAAATGTATAACTAGGTTATAATTGCAAATTTATTGTAATTATGGTCAAATAATGTCAAATTGGCTAATTTGTGAAATAATTAAATACTAATAAGATAAAAAAATGATATACAGAGTTGGGAAATATTTTGAAAATTTTTTATAATATACTTCATGAATAATTATTGAAAATAAAAATACTGAATAAATTGGAAAAGAATTTAATAAAAATGTCATGACCCCAAATCCTAAACCGGTCGTGATGGCGCCTATCGTGGAACTAGGCTAGCCGACTACCGCATGTTCGTAATTTCTTTTTGAAAAAGCCAATCAAGTTTCAAGCATCACATAAAATATACATAAATTATTAAATAAAGTAGGCCAATTATACAATACCGCCAACCCCAAAACTCGGAGCCAACATGTCATGAGCATCTAGAGAAATAAGCCAAAATAAACTATTATAATACAAAACCTTCGAACAAAAGCTAAATACAACAAGAAGGGAAAACAGAGATGTTGCAGACACTGAACAACTACCTCTATATCCCGCAATCCGGCTCCGCGCGAAATAAAAGGGCTAATGCTCAATATCTGCTCCTGAATCTGCACACAAAGGTGCAGGTAGTAATGTGACTACACCAACTCAGTAGTAATGAAAATAAATCAAGTCTAAGCAGCAAGAAAACATATAGAATCAATGCCATCAAGTCACAGTATACACAACCTTACTATCCAATAGTATAAACATAGAAATACGAAATCATCATGCCTTAAAATCAACTTCAAAAAAAGTCCTTTAAAGAATGCACATTTTTAACAACTTTAAAACGAAGGATTTGGTATGCAAATGAATGTAGTAAAATCATAAGTATCCCCTCGGGCAAAAACATGTATCATAATCAGCCCCTCGGGCATGCCTCACAATCACTCAGCACCTCACAATCACTCAACACCTCACAGTCACTCATGCCTCCCAATTACTCGTCACTCGGCACTCAGTGCGCTCACTAGGGGTGTGTACAGACTCTGGAGGGGCTCTATTAGCCCAAGCGCTAATATAACTTAGCACCTCACCATTACTCTTGGCCCTCGGCCATACTGAGCAGAACCACTCAAAAGGCCCATCGGGCGAATCAGTAAAAACAGTGTACTCGACCCAAAACATCATTTTAAATCTCATGTGGTGTAAATCAGGCTGAGTTTCGAAAAACAGTATGCACAATGATGCTGAGTGAAATCATCAACAAATAGTGAGGAAAACAGCAGCACAAAGCCCCCAAGGGTTCTAAACAGATCGGCACGAGGCCCCAAACACGGCTTATAGCCCAAACATTTCACAAATCTTTAGAACATAATTTAACATAAGGTTTTGAGTAAATATGCAACTCATTAGTTTCCGCGGAGAGGACCTAGTCCAATCCGAAAAATAGTACGCGCCACATACTCGTCATCCGATATGTGCGCCTTTCTAAAATCAGTGAGAAAATATGTAGTCCGGGGTTCCATACCCTCAGGACAAGATTTATTATTACTTACCTCTATCGGGCCACAACACTAATCCGCAATGCTCTTGCCCCTCAAATTGGCTCCCAATTGCTCCGAATCTTTGCACAACCAGTTTAACATCATCAATATATAACCAAGGAACACAACCCAATCGAAAACTACCAAATTACACAAAAATCACGAAATTCAGCCAAACCCGAGCCCTGGGTCCACGTCTCAGAATTCGAAAAATTTTACATCACTAGAAACCTAGTCCTCCCACGATTCTATACATACCAAGAATGCTAAAATGGGACCACAATTTCCCACTCATAACCTCAGAAGAAAACTCAATTTTTCGGTGCAACCTTCTTCCCCAATTTGGGTTTAATTCCAGCAAATTCTATGGCTTAATCACTTAGAAATCGACATATAAACGGGTTAGGAAGTTAAAAACATTACCTCCAAGTGATTCCCTCCAATTCCCTCTTAAATCCTCTCAAAAGTGCTCCCAACTTCGTCAACATTGGAGGAAACATGAGCCAATTTCACACAACAGGCCTTTTAAAACATTCTGCCCAGCTATAAAATTTCCTTCACTGTGATCGTGAACCTTGGCACGCGATCGCGATGCACCGAAGAACCAGCCAATGCAATCGCAGACCAATACACGAGATCGCGTAGAAGAATTCTCCACCCCTTACACGCGCCTCAAAATACTCTACGCGATCGCAGAACCACCTACGTGATCGCACTGCCTATCCTGCCCAACCTATGCGATCGCAATCCTAACCACGCGATCGAATAGAACAAAATGTCTGCCCCACTATTTTACTCTACGTGATCACAAACATCCTCACGCGATTGCGTAGAAGGAAACCAGAACCTCACACTTGCAGAATTCTGCCCAGTTTTCAAGCCAATAATTGGTCCGTTAATCACCCGTAACACAACCGAGGCCCTCGAGACCTCAACCAAACATACCGACCTACCCCATAACATCATTCAAACTTAGTCGAGCCTTCGAAACACCAAAAATAATGCAAAAACACCAAAATCACATCAAATTCAAGCCTATGAACTTTGAAACTTCCAAATTTCTCCAACTACGCCGAAACCAACTAAAACAACTCCGATTGACCTGAAATTTTGAAGAAAAATCCAAAATGTTATAACAAACCTGCTCCAACTTCCGGAATTCCATTCTGACCCCGATATCCTATTTTCCACTGCAGACCGAAAATCTCCAAAAACTAACTTTTGCCAATTCAAGCCTAATTCTACACTGGACATCACAAAAATATTCTGAACACACTCCTAGGTTCCAAATCACCTAACAAAGCTATCCGAGCCATAAAATCCGCATTCTGAGGTCGTTCACCAATAAGTCAACTCTTAGTTGACTTTCTCAACTATTAGGCTACTTTAAGAGACTAAATGTCTCAATTCTCACCATAATCACTCCGGACCCAAGCCAACTGACCCAANGAATTTTAAAATATTTTGAGGAAAAATTAGGTATCAATAGAATATAGGAGGAATGAAGATATGTTGGTGAGAAAGCCTTTGTCTACTTCTATGGAGGAGGAAGAAGTGAAAAATACACAAAGGCATAATATCTTTTACACTAGATGGTTAATTTTGGATATGATGTGCATGTTGGTAGTTGATGGAGCAAGTTGTGACAATTTTGGTGAGTCCTATTGATGCGATACTAAATTGCATAGTCTAGCATGTGATATACCTTACATCTGAGGTGCTTTAATGATAAAAATACACTTGTTATGTGCTTAATGGAGTTTATTTTACGTGTAGGTGAATTGGAGATGGAAACGAAGCTAAAGGGATGCAAATACGTCAAAAATACGCAAAAGGAGACACCCGGGCGATAGCCGGGCGTTTGCCCCCTAACGCCTGGAACCCCCTGGCGTTAGGGGGGCGTTTTCCCCATAAGGCCTGGTACCCTTGGCGTTATGGGGGCGTTAGGGCCCTAACGCCAGGCCTGCCCTGGCTTTAGGGGTGCGTTAGA
>MDKI01103753.1:0-35462 GCA_005239505.1 Nicotiana paniculata
TCACTTGTATAGTTTGCTAAGCACTTTGCTTTGCTATGAAGATTGAATATGTCTTTCTTTGAACTTTTGAGATATCTTCCATATGCATGTGGGCCCCACTCTTGTAGATGACTTAGCCAACTATTATTCTTATTATGACACCTATATGTGAGCTTTAAGAGTCACATTTTGTTGGCTGCCACATTTAAGGATTAAATCCTTATCCAATAATCAATTATCCACTTAATTCCTTAATCAACTATTAATCTGCCACTAATCAAATAATTACCCAATAATTCACATAATTAGAAATTATCTCAAATTACTTAAAATACTACTCACTTTTAACACACTTTGTAAATATTACTATTATGGTCATGTGGTACCTTGTACGACACTAGTCCATAAATACCGGATATTATAGCTTAGACCGTATTTTATCCCAAGATATCAAACTTTGATGAAATTCATTTTTCTTCGATTTGCTTACCCTCTTTTCTTCACGAGTTTACTTACCACTTGTTTGAAGTAGCACAATACTTATAATCCCAAAATAATCTCATTCCCGAACTTTCGTCAATTAACTTACCACGAAATTGTAACGTACAAAAATGCGGGATGTTTTTATCTCATTTTCGAGTTTTCATCAATTTATTTATGTCGTACTTTCACGTACCAAAATATGGGGTGTAACATTCCTCTCCCCCCCCCCCCCGGAACATTCGTCCTCTCTTGCCATCTAGGAAACTGTTTTGTGAATGAATCCTAAATGCCAGGGCATTCCCCCCTTTAGGCCTATCGTGCCCCTTTTTTTCCTCGCAGAGATCGGGTTTATGACATTTTTTTGGACAACTCGTTCCTTTTGGGAAATGGGTTTGCATATTTTGAACACCTAAGGGGTTCAATTACAACTACGTTACTAACCAAAGATTTGGGTAAGGGCTCAAATAAGAGGGGATTTAAGTCTTAAGCATGCAGATGTTTTAAAGAAGTAAAGAAGATTAACTTTCGAAAAGGATTACGAGCTAAGCATATAAAAGGTGTCCAAGGTTTATAATAATATGGATCATATTAATGCAATACCCAGTAATCACACCTCGAAGAGGGGCTACACGTGGCATTAGCGCACTGATCATCAAAATGAGTGTTGGTCTCGACCTCTATTGCATGTTGTTACCAAGTCCTTTCCTATCAGTCCCAGAGGAAATTAGGACTCCTATCCTAAAGGGAGGTGCTAGGAAGTCCCTCAGATTTTAAAGGGTAAAATTCTAGGGCGATAGATAACAAAACAAGTAGGACTGCAGCTAAAGGAAAACATAGAAAGCAGATAAAGGCTCAAGTATTCCTCCACACACAGTATACATAAGCAGCATGTCTCATACACAACTAAGGTCCATATTAATTAAGAATCCTAAAGCATGGTATCTAGGTGATAACACAAAGACAGATTTATTGCATAACTCAAAGAGGAAGTCTTAATCAGGCTTGCCTACTGGTTTTAAGCATGCTGACAGTTAAACATGATCACAAAGACAGTTCTGATTTTTTTTTCTAAGTTAATTACCTAAGGCTTGCCTAGGTGTAGGATAACATGCAACAGTTATTTAGATTTGTTAATGACTCTAGGTTGTTTATAGCTAATAATATGCAATTCTAGGTGTTGAAGATGTACAAGGACTAATTACCAGTTGCTTAGAACATGGGATCGTTTTGTGTTTAGGCTAAGTGCAGTTAAATCGATACGATTCTATAGCATGATGTCTAATGCAGCATGATGCATAATAGCTTAAACAAGATTTCTAAATGCACATAGAATCATAACATTATGCACAGTTTTCAGGAATAGCACAGGTGATAGATTTTTAATGGTTGTTTACCTAAAATAGGATCTCTACGTGTATAGCATGATGAGACATGATTGCAGTTAATTTATCTTAAGACAGTACTTCTAGTGAAGTTTCAGAACATGGGCAGAATCACGCAATAACAACTTATTTTATTATTTATCCTGTAGGCAGGATTTCTAAGCGTAGATGAGATGTTGAATACACATAAATCCTAAGTAGAATGATATCTAATGCATGGCATGTTGTACCTAAACATGGATGCTATTGCGCATAGAGAAAATAAACCTAGAAACATGGTCTCTACCCTTAATTTACAGCATGCATATCACCCATCCATTTTTCACTATCCGACCCCAAAATTGTTTACAATTAATTATTACAGACCATTGAATATGAATTACACAACTGAAATAGAAGAAAAATAAGAAGTTAACTATAGGGAGCCTACAGAATAGGCTCAAGTCTCCAGGTCCTCAATGTCAGGTAATGCTTCACAGCCTTTTCATAATCCGGGTGTGTCAAAGTTCCCTAAGGACCTCAAGGGCTCTCGAGCAGTGCTCACACCCAGATTTCATAGCCAAAAATAGAGTAAGTACGGTGTGGAATGGCCAGCCTCTGTGTGTCAAAGTTCATAGGGAACTCCAGGGTCACATGGCAATGCTCACACAGAAGGGGCAGAACCTAGACTTCTAAGAGTATATGTGGGAGTGCTTTTTATTTTTAAAAGGTTTAAGTAGGAAAACAATTTTGAGAAAGGATAAGTAAGAAAAACAGTTTAGAAGAGGGAAACTTGATTGGACTAGAAGTTCAACATCACACAAAGGACCAGGGATAGTCCAACAATCACAAGCAGTGGTAATGTGATTTGAGGGATAAATACAGAGCATGTAAGGGCAAACATGTAGCAGGCAGAAAAACATATAGGCATGCAATCAGAAGCTCCTAAGGGTTCAGAGGATCAGGGGTACAGTAAAGTACTGGGTTAGGTTAACATATCAACACCAAGCAACTAAGACTATGATCACTAATGTACCAATCATAGGCATGGGGATTCACATAAGAAACAAATGTTAAGTATACAGAAACATGCTGGTCATTGACAAGTAAAGCCTCACTTAACATGTGAATGGATTTCAGGATCCTAGTTACATGTTGAACAACAAAATAATAAGTAAAACCAAATTACAAACACAATGAATTGCAACAGTAATAGAAACATGATGGCTTGAGAACTGAAATCTGAATTAGAACATACCAGTGAAGTGAAGAAAGCAGTAACACAAACAGGAAGTAGGAGATGCACAATAGTTAGCCTTGGCTTGCAGCGCGCTAACCTAGAATAGTAATAACTAGCACAGAAGAGAGAGAGAGAGTAGAGAGTTTTTTAATTGTGTGAGAGACAGAGAGAGAGAGAGAGAGTTTAACAGATTAGCTCGTGTGCCTGCCATGGAATGAATAGAGTATATATATATATATATATAGTTTGAAACTAGGTGAAAATAAAGGGTACGAATCAAATTAGCCATAATTATGGGACTGGGAACCAATCAGGGTATAACTAGCCCAAGTACTCCCTTGAATTAAGGAGTTATTCAAACGGTAGGTAACGATTAAGGAAAGGAGGTAAAACAGTGTGCATGACAACCAATTATGTATCCCTTAATTGAAGGTTGAACTCAAACGGCTAGTAGGTAAGCATAATTAAGGAAGTTACCATGCATAGGACATGTAAGAAAATAATTTCAGACCAAATCAAGCAAGCAATTGATACTAGGTTCGGAAAAATATCAATTAAGGAAGCAATATCAATCACAGTAACAAATCAAGGTAAGAAAAAAAAAATAGGGGTTGGAAATCATAAGAATATCTCATGAGAGGTCAGTAGGGCTTTTCGAATCATAGTGAATCAGAAATTCAAACCAAGTAGTGAATAGAGACTCTTATGTATAGCAGGAATGACTACATTATAAGCAAAGCTATAAGTCAGGCAACAATTGAGTGACAAATAACACAGAATCAAGGACTCGAGAAAGCATAATATTAATTCAAGAGAATCAACATGAAACAACACGGTTGTTAAGGAAGAACACAGAAGCCCTAGTATATGAAATTAGGAATCATGTGAGCCAATGAGGCAAGAAGGACCAAAGACAAACAACATAGGGTAAAGATCAATGAAACATAAGCACATATGCGAACACGCAGGCAAACCAACAGTTTTCAGGGTTTTATGTCTAAAAAAATTAGTGTTTCTCACAGGTACTAGTACGAATCAACAAAGTAGACATGATACACACAAAAGAGACGAAGATTCATAAGCCCTAATAGGAAAAAACAGAGTAATATTACCAGAAATTCAAGCCATTAGTGACAATCGAACACATGCACTGACCACAACACAAGGAAAATATTTCAATAATGAAAAATGGGAGGGAAAATCATGAGATAGTGTTAAAAAATTGACAAAGAAAACCATTTTGAAAAAGGGTTTCGGAAACCTAGTTAAAAGTGAAGAACCGTTTAGAAAAATAGAAGATCTTTAAAGGAAACATCATAATAACTCGTAATATGCATAGATCTATTGTAGATCCGAAGGAATCAGAAGTTTCAAACCTTAGGGTTTCAAATAAAACCTCAAAGAAGATGAGAAAAACCTCAAATGTCACTGGCTCAGCCTCAAAGGTCACATACCTCACTTGAAATCAAAGCCTTGAAGGCCTGGGGCAAGAAGGAACACCATGGGTGTGAACAGACGGGTCCTCGCCTCTCGAGGGCCTTAGGGATGACATTACCGGCATAAGGAAACCATAGGAGGCAGAGGGTGGTGAAGGTTTCGAGGTTTCCCGTGAAGGGATGGCCAGAGAAGATGAAGAGTTCCATCGAAATCTGAAGAGATAGAAAGTCTCTAGAAGAGACTAGAGAGAAAGAGAGTTAGATAGATGACCGGTGAGAATGAGAGGGGTCGGGGGGGTTAGTCTAGGTTAATTAAGGTAACAAAAATCTGGGTCGTTGATCTAATTTGATCAACGGATCAGATTGTTTTGGGGTTGGGCCAGGTAGTATAGGAATTGGGCTTGGGTCTGTTGGGTTATTTCAATTGGGTGGGTTTGGGTTTAATTAGGGCTAGAATTTAAATAAAATGTGGCTAGCTGTTAAATACTCAATTAAAATGTTAAATGCTTAATTAAAATTAGTTAAAATAACTAATAATCAGAAGAATGAAATTGGTTATTAAGAAATAAAATAAAATGGTTAATCAATATAAATGACCAATTATTGGATAGAAATAGCATAAAATATATGGTTAGGCTATAATTGAAAAAGTATTGCAATTATAGCCAAAAGGTGCCAATTTGACCGATTGCGAAATAATTTGATCTTAACAAGGCCAAAATAATGTATTAAGTCAAGAGATGTCTTTGAAATCATTTGTAATGCAATTTACAATCAATTATTAGAGATAAAAAATACTGGATAAATTAGAAATAAATTTATAAAAATATGAGAAAATTATGAAAAATACCAATTGTTATGGAACTTGATTTTGAAGGTATATATGCATGTTTTAAAAAATAGTTTGAGAACAAAATCGGGTATCAACAGCTGCCCCTCTTTACTCGGGAAGGATGAAAGAGTTGTTGGGTAAAGATATGATGACCAATTTTGACCGAGTGAAATGGTTTGGAGAGATTTAGGCCGTACCCTGGTTTCTGAGTTGCCTACAAATCCCTGGTTTTATATAATCAGGCCGTATGTAGTTTAGGAGTCATCGGCGAAGTATACCGATGAAGTTTTACAAGAACGGACGCAAAGTATAGGGTTAGGTGAACAAACGCCTTATGGGATTTTTAGTAGAACTGGGCGGGACCACTCCTGCCCGGATGGCTGTTTGCTTGCCGGATTACCTGCAAATAAATAATACAAGCATATATTATGCGTAATTTAAACATGATGCAAATTCCCGTTGGACTATGAATGTAGTCTTTGGACGGTTAAGGATGACGTCTTTAGACCATGATGTCCTGGGCCATGAATTTCTTGATGCAGGATTTGCAGGCCATGAAATGATGTCCTCGGACCATGAAGATGATGCCTCCAAACCATGATGCCTTTGAATAATGATATGCAAACTGATAAAAGAGATCCTCAAGCCATGATATGGTGTTCTCGGGCCATGAAGATGGTGCCTCCGAATGATGACGCCTTTGGATAAGTTGGCGATATTTCAGCCCATGAAAATGCAATAGTATGATGACAAGACAGAGCTTAGTCTTGCGAAGTAAAGGGGCAGAGCTTAGCCCAAAGCGAGAGCACAGTAAATAATGCTAGAGGCATTGGTTGCTTTTGATAAGTAAATGGAGGTAGCGTTTAACCTCGGAAGACAGAATGGTAGCCTTATGCAATATGCGAATGCAGATGGAGGTAGCGTTTAACCTCGGAAGGCAGAAAGGTAGCCTTATGCAATATGCAAATGCAGATGGAGACAACGTTTAGCCTCAAAAGGCAGAATGGTAGCCTTATGCAATATGCGAATGCAGATGGAGACAACGTTTAGTCTTGGAAGGTAAAAAGGTAGCTTTATGCAATATGTGAATGCAGATAGAGGTAGAGTTTAACCTCGAAAGGCAGAAACATAGCCTTATGCAATATGCGAATGCAGATGGAGACATTGTTTAGTCCCGGAAGGGAGAAAGGTAGCCTTATGCAATATGCAAATGCAGATGGAGACATCGTTTAGTCTCGAAAGGAAGAAAGGTAGCCTTATGCAATATGCGAATGCAGATGGAGACAACATTTAGTCTCGGAAGGCAGAGAGGTAGCCCTATGCAAGAATTAAGGAAGGACAACAAAAATTCTTAGCATGTGTTAAATTGCGGTAGAGCATTTTGATAATGAAGCATCGTTTGTGCTGATAATAAATGTTGGCATGACGAGTTTGAGGAACGATGTCTGTCCTTTGAGCGGATAATATGTTTCGGGGCTTTTGAAATTTTGTGCCTGAATCCAAAGAAAGATCGTGAGTTTTGTAAATGGGAAAGGTTAGTTCGCATTCCTATTGGCTATGCTTGGATCATTTTCTTGATCATGATGATACTGTCTGTGTCATTAGGGTAGCGTTCGCTAAACAAGTTGCTTCTAGAAAAATCTAAATATGCATGATTTTATGATATATAATCTAAAATAGTTTTTTAGATGAACCGACGACATGACACGGCTTGAGACATCGCGGCCTCTTCCGCTGCGGAATTTTGAGTGTCCTCCTCAAAATTCTGCCCAGTTTGCTAGGTGGACGCCTCTGACTGCTGCTCGTACGGCGATTGCTTGAACTTGCTTCAGAATTTTGAGGGTCCTCATCAAAATTCTGCCCCAGTTGGTTGGGTGAATGCTTGTGGACTGCTACTCGCTTCGGAATTTTGAGGGCCCTCCTCAAAATTGTGCCCCAGTTTCCAATTGCGGGGAAAAATAGATTTTTATTGAATTGTGACCGAACCCATAGGGCTGCCTACGTATCCCCTCTTAATCGGGAATCAGGTCAGGAGTAGTTCAAATTACATCACTGAGAAAGCATAAAGATTACACATAGTAGCGCTTGACTGCATCTGAATTGATCGGTTTCGACCAAACTTCTCCGTCCATTTCTACAAGTATGAGTGCTCTTCCTGTCAGCACTCTGTGAACCATGTACGGACCTTGCTAGTTGGGAGAGAACTTCCCCTTGGCTTCATCTTGATGTGGAAAGATTTTCTTTAACACCTATTGCCCTGGTGTGAATCGTCTCGGCTTGACATTCTTGTTGGAGGCCCTGGCCATTCTGTTCTGATATAGTTGACCATGACATACTGCATTCATTCTCTTCCCGTCTATGAGGACTAGTTGCTCATAACGGCTCCTTACCCACTCTGCATCGCTAAGCTCAGCTTCCTGTATAATTCTTAGAGATGGAATCTCCACTTCGGCAGGAATTACAGCCTATGTACCATAAACTAGCATATAGGGAGTTGCCCATGTTGATGTGTGGATAGTGGTGCGGTAGCCCAATAAGACGAATGATAACTTTTCATGCCACTGCTTGTGCCTTTCTATCATCTTCCTTAGTATCTTCTTGATGTTCTTGTTAGCGATCTCTACGACTTCATTCATCTAAGGTCTGTATGCTGTGGAATTCTTGTGTTTGATCTTGAGAGTTTCACACATAGCTTTCATCAAGTCACTGTTGAGATTAGTACCATTCTCGGTGATGATTGACTCTGGAACTCCGAACCGACAAACAATGTGGTCGCGGACGAAGTCGGCCACGACTTTCTTAGTAACTGCTTTGTAGGAGGCTTCTTCAACCCATTTAGTGAAGTAGTCAATGGTGACCAAAATGAACCTGTGGCCATTGGAGGCGGCAGGCTCGATTGGTCCAATAACGTCCATACCCCAAGTGGCGAACGACCATGGTGAGCTGGATGCATTGAGCTCACTTGGAGGCACCTTTATCATATCCCCATGTATCTGGCAGCGATGACACTTTCGAACATATTGGATGCAGTCCGTTTCCATAGTCATCCAAAATTAACCAGCTCGGAGTATCTTCTTTGCTACAACAAAACCATTCATATATGGGCCACAGGTCCCAACATGAATTTATTCCAGCAATTTTGATGCTTCTTTTGCGTCGACACACCTTAATAACCCCAAATCAGTAGTCGTCCTATGTAGGATTCCTCCGCTGTGAAAGAAATTGTTGGACAATCTCCAAAGTGTGCGTTTCTGAGTGGAATTTGCAAGCTCAGGGAATTCTCCTTTTGCCAAGTTCTCATCGATGTCATGAAACCAAGGATTTCTGTCTGCTTCTTCTTCGACATAGGCACAGTAAGCTGGCTGCTTATGGATCTTTATAGGAATACGGTCAATGAAATTCTTGTTTGGATGCTAGATCATTAAGGACAAAGTAGCTAATGCGTCGGCGAACTCATTCTTGATTCTGGGGACATGCCGGAACTCTATCTTTGTGAACCTCTTTCTTAATTCATGTACGTGGTGCAGATACAGAAGTATCTTGAAATTCTTTGTTGCCCATTCTCCTTGTACCTGATGTACAAACAATGGCCATATTGAGCCCCAAGGTGCAGGCTTCATATTCGGCCATATTGTTGGTCAAAGGGAACTTGAATTTAGCGGATATCGGATAATGCTGACCCGTCTCTGATACTAGGACTGATCCAATACCAACTCCTTTGAAGTTTGGCTCTCCATCAAAGAACATCCTCCAACCATCGTAGGAATCTACAATGTCTTCTCCTATGAATGATACCTCATCATTAGGAAAATATGTTTTCAGGGGTTCGTATCCTCCGTCTACAGGATTCTCAGCAAGATGGTCTGCCAGAGCTTGTCCTTTAACTTCCTTCTGAGTCATGTAAACAATGTCGAATTCGCTCAGCAGGATTTTCCACTTAGCTAGCTTGCCAGTGGGCATGGGCTTCTGAAAGATGTACTTTAGTGGATCCATCCTAGATATGAGATATGTTGTGTAGGCACAGAAGTAATGCTTCAGCTTTTGGGCGACCCAAGTTAGAGCACAACAGGTGCACTGTAATAGAGAATACCAGGCCTCATATGGAGTGAACTTCTTGCTGAGATAATAACTAGCTTGTTCCTTCCTTCCTGTTTCATCGTGCTGCCCCAGAATGCAGCCGAAAGCTCCATCTAACACTGCAAGATAGAGTAACAAAGGTCTGCCTGGCTCGGGCGGTACTAGGACTGGCGGTGTTGACAAATATTCCTTGATTATGTCAAAATCCCTTTGACAATCATCGGTCACTTCGTCGCAGCGTCCTTTTTCATCATCTTAAAGATTGGTTCACAGCTAACTGTAGACTGTGCTATAAACCGGCTGATGTAATTAAGCCTCCCCAAGAAACTCATCACATCTTTCTTGTTCCTTGTTGGTGGTAGCTCTTGAATGGATTTGACTTTTGATGGATTCAATTCTATTCCCCGGCGGCTTACAATAAACCCCAGCAACTTCCCAGCAGGAACCCCGAATGCACACTTCATGGGGTTTAGTTTCAAATTGTATTTTCAAAATCTATTGAAGAACTTCCCCAAATTCTCCATGTGATCAACAACTTTCTTTAATTTGATAATGACATCATCCACGTACACCTCGATCTCCTTGTGAATCATGTCATGGAATATGGTGGTCATGGCCCTCATGTAGGTGTCCCCTGCATTCTTTAGGCCGAATGGCATCATCTCGTAACAATACACTCTCCACGGCGTAATGAACGCCGTTTTCTCAGCATCTTCCTCATCCATTCAAATATGGTGATAACCAGCGAAGCAATCCACGAAGGACTGCAATTCATGCTTGGTGCAGTTGTCAATTAGAATGTGTATATTTGGTAAGGGGAAGTCGTCTTACGGACTGGCCCGGTTGAGATCCCGTAGTCGACGCATACTCTGACCTTCCCGTCTCTCTTTGGCACAGGTACAATATTGGCTAACCATGTCGAGTACTATACTACTCGGAGAACTTTGGCGTTGATCTGCTTGGTAACTTCTTCTTTGATTTTCAAACTCATGTCGGGTTTCAACTTTCTGAGCTTGTGTTTCACCGGTGGACACATTGTATTAGTTGGCAGTTTGTGAGCCACAATAGACGTACTTAGACCAGTCATGTCATCATACGACCATGCACATACATCCTCATAATCTTTTAGGAACTCTGTGTATTCTTTCTTTTCTGATGGTGAAAAATGAATGCTGATGCGAGTCTCCTTGACGTTTTCTGAACCTCCAGGTTGATAACTTCAGTCTCGTCCAGGTTGGACTTAGGTCTGTTTTCAAAGTTCTCAACTTCTTTGACAATCTCATCAGGTATGTCGTCTTCATCTGAATCAATGCCCGTTTGTTGCGTTGTCTCATTGCATGTCACTGTCTTCGGTTCATCAAGACAAGTAATAGTAATGTTGTATAAATAAAGTAATGAGAGAAAACAATAGCAATAAATATCGGAATCATAAGAGAAATTTATAACATGCTTTATTGGATTGAATAACTGTTTTGAACATTGAAGATCTTTATTGCATAAATTGAAAAATGCAAGAAAAGGAAAATCATTTAGTAAATAAAACAGTAAATAATGCTTGTTTAGCCTTGCTACCCCGAGGCTTGTCAGGCTTTGGTCGTCTTGATAAACCGCTTCTTGAGATATGTCCCTTTGATTATAGTTTGTATGGAAGGGCCTTCCTCCCCCTCCTCCTCGATAACAATATAGCAATCCATATTTTCGTCCTCTAGGAACAAACTCCTCATCGCTGCAAGTTCTTCTTCCTTGTCCGATTCATAAGTAATGTCGGACTGCTTGAAAGTCTGCTCAAGATGAGGTATCGGCTGCTCCAAAGGGTAATAAGGACCGCGCCAAGGTGGCGACCAGTCGTTGGATTCCTGCCAAGTGTACTCATACCCCAGACCGAAAGTGGTGCCATGTTCCTTGAGCTTTATAGGCTTTGTGATCCCTTGGATGTTCTTACCGAGCCATTTGCCTGGCTCATATCCTCTCCAGCTCAGGATGCTCTCAATCTGGCTATCCCACCACTTGTCTTTGTTGATAGCATTGACCCGCTGAACGTGGTGGTAAGTTCCTCCACCTATCTTCTTGTTTCCGTCAATCACCGGAATAGTTTGACGACTATAAATAGGGTTGTTACTGTCACCATGAATAATCACCTCTTGGTGGTTCCACTCAATTTTTACCACCTGATGTAGTGTTGACGCTACGGCCCCAGCAACATGAATCCAAAGTCGTCCCAATAACAGGTTGTAGGATGCTGGCACATCTATCACCTGTAAATCCACTTCGAACCAAGTCGGTCCGTCTGTAGACATATACTGATCTCCCCCATGGTGGACCTCTGAGAACCATCAAAGGCTTTCACATTGATCGCTATCCCTTATCTCATGTAGCCCTTTACCCAGTTTCTTGAGTGTTATCAACGGGCAGATGTTAAGACTGGAACCTCCATCGATCAAGATTCTTGTGATGAAATGATCTTCGCATTGCACGGTGATGTGCAGCGCTTTGTTGTGCCCAATCCTCCAGGTTGTAACTCGTCCTCAGGAAAAGTGATTTTATGATTCTCTAGTACCTGGCCTAGCATATTGGCAATTTCCCCGCTAATGATGTTGTTTGGCACATATGCTTCACTCAAAACTTTTAACAAAGCATTTCTCTGTGTTTCAGAATTCTGCAGCAGGGAAAAGATGGATATTCGTGCCGGTGTCTTGTTTAGCTAGTCGATGACTGAATACTCCTTAGCCCGTACCTTTCTCCAAAGGTCATCGGGACCTTTTTTGATAAGGGGAGGCCGGTTGGCAGTTTTCTTGCTTGACTCGGCTAGATGCTTAGGGGTGTAGACCCTACCAATTCTCATTATACCCTGTCCTGCGACGGTTTCCTCAAACCTGACCTTGCCTTTCCTTTTTGCCTCGGCTGTGTAGTCCCAAGGGATAGCATTTGAATAGAAGGGTGGCGTGGTTGAAATTTCCACCAGAATTGGTGTAGCCATTCTTACCTCAAACGAAATTTGTGTTCGGGGTGGCAAGACTGCGACCTCGAATGGTGTCGGTGCATTTGTTGGAGATACAAACTCAACTTCAATTGGCACTGGTGACTTTGCAGGTGGTGCTGCTTTAAACTCGAATGGTATAGACATATTCACCTCAACGTCCTGAGATGGTTGAATTTGGACTATGATCGGTTTGAGAGTGACTGCGGGTTCCTTTGGGTCATCGCCTTCTGCGATCAACCCGATTGACCCCTCGGGATCCCAATCATCTTCTATTTCATTCATATGGATACCTCTACCCTTATGGTTTGGCAAAGGATTGTCGTGGACGTTTGGAGCGGGGTATTTTTCCATAATAATCTTGTTGTCAATAAGAGACTGTATTTTGTCCTTCAGAGAGCGGCATTCTTCGATAGTGTGTCCTCTCATGTCGGAATGGTATGCACAGGATTTGTTTGGGTTAACCCACTGAGAAGAGTTCTCAGGGGTGGTAGCAGGGATAGGTGTGACATAACCAGCAGCTTTGAGCTTCTCATACAGCTGGTCAATGGGCTCGGTTATGGCGGTGTATTGCTTTGGAGGGCGGCGATCAAAATTGGGACGAGGTCTAGCGAAGTTTTGGCGTGCAGGGGGTGATTGGCAATGGGATGGCTGGGAATTGTAAGTGTGGTAGACAGGAGCGGGTTGTGAGTATCTGGGCGAAACAGGTTGAAATGTGGGCGGTGGAGCTTGGTAATTTGGTGAGGGTGCTTGGTAATTCGGGGTTGGCTGGTATGTAAGTGGAGGTGTTGGATAAGTTTGGTATTTGAGTGGGGACTTGGTTTTTGTGAAACCATTACGGATCCCACGTCTCTCTTCTTAGACACACCACCGGACTGTAAAGCCTTGTTAGTGGCTTGCAAGGTTTCAAAATTTGTAACCATACCGCTTTTAATACCTTCTTCAACCCGCTCACCCAATTTGATGTTGTCAGAGAACTTGTGGCCTTCAACCATCATTAACCATTCATAATACTGTGGGTCCTGAGTCCGGAAAAAGGACTTGTTCATCTGCTCTTCCTCTAGAGCAGATCTGACTTTAGCGGCTTCGGACCTCCAGCGAGTAGCATACTCGTGAAAGGTTTCTGTGGGTTTCTTCTTCAAATTTTGAATGTAGAACACATCTGGTGCGTTCTCTGTGTTGAATCTAAACCTGTCCATAAAATCAGACGCCATGCTACCCAGTTTGACCATTTCTTGGGGTCTTGGCTAATGTATGAAGACAGCGCATCTCCCTTCAAACTCCTTATGAACAGCTTCATGCGGATTCTTTCATCCTTTCCCACGCCAACCAATTTGTCGCAATAGGTTCTCAGATGGACTCTCGGATCACCAGTACCGTCGAACTTTGGAGGTTTGTACCCCTCGGGCAGTTCGACATCACGTTGGATACAAAGGTCTTCATAATTACACCCTTCAATCCCCTTGGTTCCTTCAACACCCTGGACTCGGCTGGTCAGTTTAGCTCCTCGGCCAAGTTTCTGATAAGTAAATCCTTTTTGTCATACTCAGATGCATGTGGGATAGGCGGAGTAGAGTGGGTCACGGTTTCCACATAGATGCAATTTTTATAGGTGTGTACATGGTCCTTTTTGTTGTTTTGAGGTTCTGGGGTGAGTAGTGGAGTGTTATTTAAGGTGTGGCAAGCATTGCACTGCGTCGGGAGAGTGTGGTTCTTTGGGGGAGTGGCGTGATGGTGAGGTGCGGGATGATTTTGCTGTCTTGAGATATTTTGTGGAGGTGCGGGGTTCTTAGCATTTGGAAGGTTGACGTCGGGGACGTTGAGGGAAAATGACAAGTTGGCCAGATTCTGGACTTGATTGAGTTCTTCCTGAAACTTCAGCAATTTCTGTTCAAGTGGCGACATCTTCTCATGCAGGACCTGAATACCTCGGCATCAGTGGCCTCTACTCACTCAATCATATTCTCCTTTATGGTGCCACTGGACTCTTCCATCTTACTTTTGCCTTTGTCTTTTCCCTTAGGAGAACTAGGAGGAGGAGTAGGTGGAGGGCCCTTTGATCTGGTGCGATAGGCTGATGATGCCAGAATGCACGAACTTACCTTTAGGGAGGGCAGTAAGAAAATAAAAACAAAAGGTAACCAAGTCAGTGAGGATTATGAAAAGAATATTGCGGTATTTAAACAAATAATGCGAAAATGTAAAGCGCGTCCTAAGTTGGGAACCTCTTTCTGCCCGAGGTAGGCCTAGCAGCAAATTGATTTGGAGGACTTAAAATGCTAAATGCCTCATTTTATTGATAAGAAAAATGGACAAATCCCAAAACGATAGATGAAAAATAAAAGTCACTAATGGCCATTGGCCTTATTACATTGATAGAAAAATAAAGATAGTCCTATATACTTGGTCCCAGAAGGAACTTCCCCTGACTCGGCATTCTTGATTTCTTCGTACAGTTTTCCCAGCTTGCGAAGTCCCAGCAACGGGTAAGTTCTGGCTAGATATCCTCCTTCATCTCCCTCAGCCTTTTGACAATTCTCGACTCATTTTGTTAGGCTGGATTTCTAGGAGGGATGGTAAGTTACCCAAGTGTTTCCTGACGATAGCTTTGTCGCTAGAGTGCAGATCCTCCCACCAACTCAACAAACTTTGTCGCTAAGTTGATAAAGTTTATTTTATGATATTTGTTTGCAACAAATTATATGTGATACAAAAATAAATTGCAACCACAATATAAATATGAATAAATATAATTTTATTGATAAAATGAAGTGGGTATAATTCTGTTTGTTCCCTTCATTCTTCTCTCCTGATTATCTCCGTGATTCGAGGGCTGGAGCAGCGTATTTCTCGAACATAGGATGATGCGGGATTTCATAGATTTATTTGATATCCATGAAGTATGTTGTGGATCTTTTTTAATTATTTGATTATCAAGAATTATCCGGCCACTTCTTGATCTCTTTGTGAATATCCCGCGAGTTTATGGGATTTCGAGATGATCTCCAATTTTTGAGATGCCTCTTCAAAGGTAATATGTGACCCTTTTTATAGGTATGCGTTAGGGTTTAGGGTAGAGTAACCTCCAAGAAACTCTAATAGATTCCTAGGATTTCAAGAGTCCTATAGTATCTTGAATTTAGGATTTAACTTGATCCTCTAAAATTTCGATGTCTACAAATGCCCCCTACTTCAAGGTTTGTCAGGGTGTAGGCTTGCCGAAACTTGAATACGAGACTTGAAGTACTCGACAATCGCAAAAAATGATTTTGAAACTTGGAGTTTTTGATTTACAGGAGGAAGAGATGAAGGGCATAACTAGTGCCACTGGGCATACCAATTTGTTTGCAACAAATTATATGTGATACAAAAATAAATTGCAACCACATTATAAATATGAAAAAATATAATTTTATTGATAAAATGATGCGGGTACAATTCTGTTTGTTCCCTTGATTCTTCTCTCCTGATTATCTCCGTGATTCAAGGGCTGGAGCAGCGTATTTCTCGAACGTAGGATGATGCGGGTTTTCATGGATTTATTTGATATCCATGAAGTATGTTGTGGATCTTCTTGAATTATTTGATTATCAAGAATTACCCGGCCACTTCTTGTTCTCTTTGTGAATATGTCGTGAGTTTATGGGATTTTCGAGATGATCTCCAATTTTTGAGATGCCTTTTAAAAGGGAATACGTGACCCTTTTTATAGGTATGCGTTAGGGTATAGGGTAGAGTAACCTCAAAGAAACTCTGATAGACTCCTAGGATTTCAAGTCTCCTGTAGTATCTTGAATTTAGGATTTAACTTGATCCTTTAAAATTTCGATGTCTACAATATTAATCAGAGGCATAACGGTCTTATAACACTCCAAAAGATTTTATTGCTCATGCATTGCATTCATTTACATTGACCCATGACCAGATGGCATTATATACGCGTATATATGTATATTACACATACATGGGACATTGGAAAAGTTTACAGCGTTATATACGCACAACCACCTGATCCGCTGGTATATGTTGATGATTTTACCGACAGTGGTCGAGATGATATGATGGGAGGCCCTTAGAGGATTGATGATGTTATGAACACATGTACCTATGCACGACATAAAATTTAGAGGATTGATGATGTTATGAACACATGTGCACGACATGATATGATGGGAGGCCCTTAGAGGATTGATGATGTTATGAACACATGTACCTATGCACGACATAAAATTTAGAGGATTGATGATGTTATGAACACATGTGCACGACATGATATGATGGGAGGCCCTTAGAGGATTGATGATGTTATGAACACATGTACCTATGCACGACATAAAATTTAGAGGATTGATGATGTTATGAACACATGTGCACGACATGATATGATGGGAGGCCCTTAGAGGATTGATGATGTTATGAACACATGTACCTATGCACGACATAACATTTATACGCATATGCATGGCATTACATGTCGAGTCCTTTACTCCATGTTTCTCTCATGTCTATTATGTACTGATTTTCATTCCTTACATACTCGGTACATTATTTGTACCGATTTCCCATTTTCCTGGGGACGCTGCGCTTCATGCCCACAGGTCCCAATAGACAGGTTAAAATTCCTCCAAGTAGGATATCAGCTCAGCGGAATGTGTTGGTGCGCTCCATTTTGCTCCGGAGTTGCTTATTTGATCAGTATAATTAGGACATGTATTTATTTGTATGGTAGGGCCTAGTCCCGACCTTTATGTTACTTATGTACTCTTAGAGGCTTGTAGACAGATGTCATGTATATGAATACTTGTATGGCCTTTGGCCTATGTTTTGAGTTTATAAATGATTATGATGTCCTTATAGGCCCGTATGTAACGTGCATAAATTTCTATATCAGGTTGGGTCATTTTATGTCGAGTGATTCCTCATATTTATTCTTGTTGCCTCTGTCACAACCCAAACCGATAGGCCGCGATGGGCACTCGGTACCTTACTCAACCGAGTACCAACATAAACTATATTTTCATATCATACTATCATAGATAACTGAGCCAGAGAGGCTACTGTGAAATAGGTGGAATACAACGTATTATACCAACTTATACGTAAGACATATGGGCCGCTAAGACAAAATAACCACTCGTACATTGAACATAGGCAGACAAGGCCATAAAATCTTTTACATACATGACATCTGTTTACAAGCCTCTAAGGATACATAATTGTAATAAAGGTCGGGAAAGAGCCCCGCCGTACCAAACAATACACACCTAAATCATACTGACCAAACAAGCAACTCCGGAGCAAATGGAGTGCACCAACATCTTTCGTTGAGCTTATCGCCTACTTGGAGGACTCTCGACCTGTCTATCAAGACCTGCGGGCATGAAACACAGCGTCCCCAAGAAAAAGGGACGTCAGTGCGAATAATGTACCGAGTATGTAAAACACATAAATAAGTACGTAAAACACATGGAATAAATATAGAGTAAATGACTCAACCTGTAAGTGTGGATAACTCTTTACATCATGAAATACTTTTAGTGTCATGCACATATGCATGAATGTCATGTCCTGTATAGGTACATGTGTTTATAAAATCATCAAGCCTCTTAGGGCATCTCATCATATCATCTCGGCCACTGTGGGCAAAATCATTAACGTATACCAGCTGATCAGGTGGTGGTGCGTATATAACGCTATAACTTTTTCCCATATCCCATATAAATATAATATACATATATACGCGTATATAACGACATCTGGTCATGGGTCAATGTACATGTATAAATGCATGAAATGCATAAGAAATACGTTATTAAAATTTTCTCGGGACGCCATAAAAAATCAATATGACTTTCGGATAAATATTATCAAATACGTATTTTTCTAGGACCCATGAACAGAAGATAATAATAATTCACATGGGGAATCAAGAATATAGATACCCCTAACATTTCTATGAATAGAGTAATTTAAGGAAACCGTACGTTTGCTGGTTTCTTCTATATAATTTGGATCATGATAAAAAGAAAGAAGGGATGGCCTTAACATACCTAGAGAAGGGAATAATCCGTATGATGTTCTTGAAAGAGGTTGCACTGTACTCCTTTAGTTGCAATAATTCACATTTTTGTTGAAGATCATAAGAATGGCTAGCGAAAGGCCTTGTATTTTGGCAATTCCTTACTCTTGTTTTTGGTAACTTATTAGAATTTTAAAGTGATATATTGATTTGGGTTTAACTTTTACTTTTGAAGTGCTTTTCAATTTGAAAGGAAAGTATATGGTTTCTATTACTAAGAGATTTATTAAATCTTATGACTAAGAGACTAGGTAGACTTCTCTCTTACACGTAAAGTCTTGTTTCCTAGATAGCCACCAAATCTAATGTGACCCTTAGTCACTTTTTTATCATGTGGTTAGCTGTCACGTTTTGGGATGAAAATTATTAATCTTTATCCATTTACTAGTTCATTAGATAATGTCCCGTTATCCGGTAATTAACCAATTATCCACATAATTAAAAATTATCTAAAATTACTTAAAATTCTATTTATTTTTCATATACTTTATACATCATACTATCATGGTCATGTAGTACCTTTTATGGCACTAGTCGATAAATACCAGATATTTTAGCTCGGGCCGTATTTTATCCCAAAATGTCAAATTTCGACGAAATTCATTTTTTTGGATTCACTTACCCTTTCACGTTTATGAATTAATTTATAACTTGTTTGAAATAGCGTAATACTTATGATCCCAAAATAACTCTCATTCATGAAATTACGTCGATTAACTTACGATGAAACTTCAATGTACGAAAATGCGGGACGTATCATCTCATTTCCGATCTTATATCAATTTACTTATTTCGTATTTCCACGTACGAAAATATGGGGTGTAACATCATTCCCCCCTTTGGAATATTCATCCTCGAATGTTGACTGATGCACTTATCATTCTTATAACCCATAGCTCCTGCGATACTATACCATAATTCTTACTTCGATTTATCATTACTCAGGCCTGCTACTGAACTCCAGATTACTCTCGTTACTAATCCTACATGCATAAAGCTAAGTCTTTTAACACTTCTTCATTACTGTCCATCTTAAAACTGATGGCCTCGTATCATCTCATACTTTTCAACTTTTACCCATCCATTTTTGATTAACCTCAATGTTGATCTACAATCATCCATTGATAACTTAAAATTTCTTACGTAATATATTTCCACTAGGGCTTACGTTGCATCGAGGAATAGTTGAAGTGATTTCCATAATCGTATTTCATAGTATCTCGATGTGATTCACCTTATATGGGTGTTTTAACCCCGTACAATTCATGAAATCCTCTACAAGTCATTATTCAATCGAAGGCTCAAACATCATCCTTTATCTATCACAATTACGCCCTTATTCCACTACCAGGGCAGCATTCCATCTTTTCTAAATGCTACTAGTCTTAGACTCCTTTGAGTTCATTCTGGCTATAGTGAGCCTTCTATAACTTAGAGAACCCACCAACTCTCTTATTTTCATCAGCTTAATCCCAAGGACTTAGACATTCTTGTCATCTTTTCACTCACATTTTCTTATTCTTACTCCTGTTTTCCTAAAACCTTGTCGCTCTACAATACTTTAGCTTGCAACCTTTCTTCAACATGCTTGTACAATAGATTTCCTTGTGTTATCTTAGAAAATCAAGTGAGAGATAACTCCTCTTTACATTCTTAACTAGATATATCGATATTTAAAAACCATAGGTTGGAAGATATGCCACTGACGACGCTGCTATCATTTCTGGACACTGAATCCAAACGTTTCTAGCCTTTTGTCCGAATTATGGACAATTCACAACCTTCTGCATTTGAGTATCGCGTACATTGTTCACCTTTACCTTACTTACCTTAAAATCTTGCATCATATCTTGTATCCCTTTCATAACCTTCCTCCCCCATAGGTATAATTCACATCCATAACTTGAAGCTTTATTATAATACTTGCACCTCTAGTGTATACATAATCCGGTGAGAGCTTCATACTGACTTCTTATGAGGCTTGTATTCTTCTGATGCCCCTATAGAATATGACTACTGAACTATCTCTCTTGTACCTCTAATATTTAATAGTGATCCTGCAATGTTCTCAATCATGAGGTCTATAATTTTCTGGGTCCAATAATCAGACTCCTGATTTACTTAGTTGATGTAATTCTTTAGTTTCCTTTTCCCTCTGACCAACATTTATGTAGGCTTAAGCTATCTTCCGATCTGCGACTCCTGATATTAGTTATTACTTTAGCCTTTCATGGACACTATGGAATATCTGGGGTATAGTTTTCTAACAATTCAATCCTTTGTCTATGAGCTGGACTCAATTCTTTCTTTTACTTATACCGGAGTCTTCTACGACTGTATGGTTGTCAACACATATGCTGCATGGGTAATACTCTGAAATCTTAAGTGCGTTCATAACGTAACTAACTCTGGATCATTTATCAAATAATTTCTTTTGTTCTTTCTCAACTTTCCTTAAATGAGAGCAATTGCCTTTCCTGGTCGTCCTGCCACTTGTTGCATGAATACTTGGCTTATCTTAGTGCCCACACATGCCAAATTTTTGTTTTTGTGCAACTCATATGATTTCGACCATTACTTTTTGTTTCATTTCCCGCTCATTAGCTATGATAGGTGCCGGACCACTTTCTTATAGAGTGTGTACAATGTTGCAGTGAGACTACTATTAGAAGACCATTTCTTCTTCTAGCTTCTATGTTTAGGTTGAAGCCTCTTTCCTTATTTCCTCAGCTAGTCTTTCATTGTATTACTTAGGGAGGACCCTCTGGCTCTTGTAATGTTGTGAGCTTGTTACAGACCTTTTGATGCCCTTCCTTGCCTATAATTATCCGTAGTTACTTACCTCTATGCTCTTGTGCTTGTAGGGCTACTTCTGAACTAATATTTTGACTATCTTTCAATGGCACTCTCTTTTACTCCCGTAACATTCATATGGTACCTTTAAATATCCCGACTCCTATCTGAATATATCTCAAGTATCATAATGACGTTACTGCAAGGAATATATCTCAAGTATCATTGATGACCCTTAATCGCCTTGCGGTAATCCTTCTGTAGCAAGGATAACAAAATTACTCACTCACGAGGTTGACACTTCGTGTAACCGGCTCACATAGTCCTTTAAGCTTATCGTTTCTCACATTGTTTCCTTTTAGGCAAGCGTCTTCCTGGATGACCTTTCTCTGAATTTCTCATGAATCTTCTTCTGTTGTTTATTCTGTTATCGCCAAAATGAAATATGAAATTCTCATGATTTTGACCACTATCAAATCACTCGGCCCCTAATTCATGTTAGTTTATCTTGTTCACCAGCCCATACTGATTGCTATTATTATGAGGTTTAACTTTTCCTCCTAGTAGTTGTGTTAGAGTTACGAACTTATTTCTCAAAGTGAGGATATTAATTTATGGCCTATACTCTTTTTTTGTCTCAAGGTTTGTCACCTCTCATATTTCCCTTTACTTGACTATAAACTCTATAATGCTGTTATTTTTTCATTTTTTTATTTACTGTTGTCATCTATGTATCACATTTTACTCATAATACTTCATTAACTCTCTTCTTATTTCCTGCTAGCATTTCTGTCTATCACTTGATTCTGAAAACTTCAACAAGATATTCTTTTGCTTTTAGCTCCCCTTTGCTCCATCCATTGGCTCTTTGGGTTGCCTAACATTGTCTCTCTACTTGGGACGGGAGCCATACTAAGATAATATTTATTCCTTCCAAGATTTCGGCCCCTATATTTTTAGTACCCATATCTTAGTTGTACTATTTTAGAATGCACCATATGGGTGTCTCACAAGGAGATATACTAGCACATTTGCAATATCCTTCGGAAATTTCAACTAACACAAGCAATCCATTCACCAATTTGAGTTACCCTAACCCAGCCGGATCTTGATATCCCGTCCTTCTCTTAAATATACCTGTTAGCCCCCACATGGCATAACTGAAATGGGTGTGACAAATTGTACATACCTCTATTACTATTGAATATAACTCAAAAAGCTTATATTCCTCTTCCTAAATTATAAACACTGTTAACCTTCATTAGTTGGGCGCCTTGTACCCTTCTTCATCTTGTTTCTTTTTCTTGTTGAAACTTTTATTTATCTTATGAATCTCTCGTTGTCTTTCACAATAAAGGTGGATAGGTATTCTTGACTTAAGGCTTCTTATCAAGAAGCTTACACCTTTCAGTACACCCATGATCTGCTAAAGACCTCACATTTACTTATCGTAGGCATCATACAAAAGTCGAATTCCTCTGACTCGGCTATTCCACAGTTATCCCTTTTTCCAACCGTCTTTGCGGATGTAGGTATCATCTTATTACGAATAAAATATAATTTCGGAATTTGAATTTTTATAAGTGAGCTCTACCACACGATCTAGAGTAAGAAGAAAGAGTGACAGTCCTAAATGCCCTGTAGCCTCCTGCTTATAAGTGTGGTGCACGACACATCCATAAACAAGACTCTACTAGACACGACTTGTAGACTCCCTAGGATAGAACTGCTCTCATACCACTTTTGTCACAACCCAAGCTGATGGGCCGCGATGGGCACCCGGTACCTTACTCAATCGAGTACCAACATAACATATCTTTTCGTATCATACTATCATAGATAATTGAGCTAGAGAGGCTTCCGTGAAATAGGTGGAATACAACGTATTATACCAAGTTATACACAAGACATATGGGCCTCTAAGACCAAAATAACCACTCGTACATTGAACATAGGCCGACAAGGCCATACAATCTTTTACGTACATGACATCTGTCTACAAGCCTCTAAGGATACATAATTGTCATACTGACTAAACAAGCAACTCCGGAGCAAATGAAGTACACCAACATCTTTCGTTGAGTTGATTGCCTACTTCGAGGACTCTCGACCTGTCTATCGAGACCTGCGAGCATGAAATGCAGCATCCCCAGGCAAAAGGGACGTCAGTACGAATAATGTACCGAGTATGTAAATCACACAAATAAGTACGTAAAAGACATGGAAGAAATATAGAGTAAATGACTCAACCTATAAGGTTGGATAACTCTTTACATAATGAAATACTTTTAGTGTGATGCACATATGCATGAATGGCATATCGTGTATAGGTACATGTGTTTATAACATCATGAAGCCTCTGAGGGCATCTCATCATATCATCTCGGCCACTGTGGGCAAAATCATCAACATATACCAGTTGATCAGGTGGTGGTGCGTAAATAATGCCGTAACCTTTTCCTATATCCCATATAAATATAATATTCATATATATACGCGTATATAATTCCATCTGGTCATGGGTCAATGTACATGTATAAATGCATGAAATGCATAAGAAATATGTTAATAAAATTTTCCCGGGACGCCATAAAAAATCAATATGCCTTTCGGATAAACATTATCAAATACGTATTTTTCTGGGACCCATGAACAGAAGATAATAATAATTCACATGGGCAATCAAGAATATAGATACCCTTAACATTTCTATGAATAGAGCAATTTATGGAAACCGTACGTTTGCTCGTTTCTTCTGTATAATTTGGATTATGCCAAAAAGAAAGAAGGGATGGCCTTAACATACCTGGAGTATAATCCGTATAATGTTCTTGAAAAAGGTTGCATTGTACTCCTTTAGTTGCAATAATTCACATTTTTGTTGAAGATCATAAGAATGGCTAGCGAAAGGCCTTGTATTTTGGCAATTCCTTACTCTTGTTTTTGGCAACTTATCAGAATGTTAAAGTGATATATTGATTTGGGTTTACCTTCTTCTTTTGAAGTGCTTTTCAATTTGAAAGGAAAGTATATGGTTTCTATTACTAAGAGATTTATTAAGTCTTATGACTAAGAGACTAGGTAGACTTTTCTCTTACACGTAAAGTCTTGTTTCCTAGATAGCCACCTAAGCTAATGTGACCCTTAGTCACTTTTTTATCATGTGGTTAGCTGTCACATTTTGGGATGAAAATTATTAATCTTTATCTACTTATTAGTTAATTAGGTAATGTCCCGTTATCCGGTAATTAACCAATTATCCGCATGATTAAAAATTATCTCAAATTACTTAAAATTCAATTTATTTTTCATATACTTTATACATCATACTATCACGGTCATGTAGTACCTTTTATGGCACTAGTCCCTAAATATCGGATATTTTAGCTCGGGCCGTATTTATCCCAAAATATCAAATTTCGACGAAATTTATTTTCTTTGATTCACTTACCCTTTCACCTTTACGAATTAATTTATCACTTGTTTGAAATAGCGTAATACTTATAATCCCAAAATAAATCTCATTCCCGAACTTATATCGATTAACTTATGATGAAACTTCAACGTACAAAATTACGGGACGTAACATCTCATTTTCGATCTTTTATCAATTTACTTATTTTTTTACTTCCACGTATGAAAATATGGGGTGTAACAGCCTCATATGGCCCTTCTGTGTTACATCCCATGTTTTCGTACGTAAGAGTATGTTGTAAGTCAATTGATGTAAGCTCACAAATGAATCATATTTGAAAAGTTTATAAAGTAAGTTAATCATGTTATTGTGTAAGTTACAAATATGTAAGATCATGAGTAACAATTACCAAGATGGTTGGAAGGCTTAGAAGATTTACGAATTGAAGAAGATAAGTTTTGTCGAAAGTCGATAAGATTGGTGTTACACCCTGTGCGTCCTAAGGTGACGTATAATGAATACGAGAGTTGTTAATCATGATTTGAATGAGTTTAAATTCATAATATTACTATATATGATGTTTGGATATAAAATATAAAGTTTGGAAAAAATTGAATTTAACTTACGAAAAAATCGAGTTAAGATTTACCTTGTAACGAGTCGTTTTGAGAAATTGAATTCATAAGCTTTATGATGTCATTTTGGTACATATGCATACCAAAATTAAGGTCTTGGAAAATATATTCCAATGGTCCAAACCATTTATTCATACTACATTAGGGTAGAAAAATATGGATTTTTAAATTAGGATCACCAAGTCACGTTGCCGCGCTTTGAAGAAACTGGCAAATTTATAGGCGAAGTTGCGATATAGTTTTATCCCAATATATTTAGAGTTAAAAAGATATATTTATATGTAATTAAATCTCAATGTTTCTAGTTTCTAACATTGAAAACCGTTTATTAATACGATATCGGAGTAGAGAGATACAAGTGTCTGAAGTTGTATTGTTCAAGCTGTCAAGCAGGCAGCTTACCCACCTGCTTGGAGAATCGAGGCGGTGGGCTTATAAGTTGTCTTTACCCATTACATTTAGTCAATATCCAGATATTTCTTACACCAAAACACTCTCAAGCTCTCCAATTACTAGTCCAAGATCCCAACAACCAAACTCTTGAGAAATCAACACAAATCATCATCAAAGGTGTTAAAGACTACAAGAGAATGCTTCTATGAAGTTGTGGTATGATTGGGGGCTATTGTGAGCTAAGTTGAGATAGGGTTTCGAGTTGTATCTACGTTACAAGGTATTTATAACATCTTCTTGATTGTGCCTAAGGTTAATCTTGTGTTGGTTGTGTTGTTTGAGTGAAAAACCATAAGATAGCACTTGAAAGAACATGGGATATGGTTGGACTTTTTTGTGGCTAAATATATGGTTTGTGGTAGCTGAAAATTGTGAGAAATAATTTGATAATGTTGTGGCTGATTTTTTTAAGATTTTTTATATGTTAATTAAGTTGATTGAAGAAGAAAAGATGAAAAACAAGTGATTGACGATAAAAATTAAGGAGCTAGACGTATGGGGTTGTTTTGGAAGGCATTTTGTGGATGTTTTAAACTAGAAATAATATGGTACATATAAGTATGATGTTCTGAAACTTGTAAACTAATTTATGGAATAAGAATTGAATTCAATTTATATCTTGTTATGAATAAAACGAGCTTGCCGCTCAATATGATTGTTATGATAATCGGAGAAACTCATATTGGATTATATTATTGTTGTTGTTATTGTTGGTTATAGTTGTTGTTATTGGGTTGTTGATGAACCTTAGTGGTCTTTGGGATGTATTAAAAATAGGGGAGTTGCTTCCCGATTTTCCTTAAGTCATACTACCAGCCAAATACGATGGTATGATATTATATGTTAACGACAATATCATTTCACTTGTTGTAGATGCAAAAAGTTGTTTTGAGTTGAGTAATAAGGAAGAGATCATACAGGTATGTTAAGGGTATCCCTTCTTCCCTTTTGGCATTCTCCATATGATACAATGAAATGAGCAAGCACGCAAGTTCATGAATGATTCTATCTTTAGAAGTATTAAGGTTTCCTATGTTCTTGATTCCCCATATCCTACTATCATATCGTCTGTTCATGGGTCTCATGACATTCTGAGAGATCTTATTGAACTGCTTCTTATGCATTACATTCACTTATACATTTATAAACCAAATGGCATTATATATGTGTATATTAAATGTATATGGGGTATGGGGAAAGGTTATGGTGTTATATACGCGCCACCACCTGATCAACTGGTATACGTTGACGATTTTTGCCATAGTAGCCGAGATGATATGATGGGATGCCCTCAGAGGCTTGATGATGTTATGAAACATGTACCTATGCACCACATGATGTTCATACGCATATGCATGACACTATAAGTATTTCATGATGTACAGAGTTATCTAGACTTACAGGTTGAGTCATTTACTCCATGTCTTTTATATAATTATTTTTGTGCATTACATACTCGGTACTTTATTTGTAATGACGTCCCTTTCTGCCTGGGGACGCTGCATTTCATGCCCGCAGGTCCCAGTAGACAAGATGAGAGTCCTCCAAGTAGGCTATCAGCTCAGCGGAAGGTGTTGGTGCGCTCCATTTGTTCCGGAGTTGCTTATTTGGTCAGTATGATTAGGACATGTATTGATTAGTATGGTGGGGATCTGTCCCGACCTTTATGACATTTATGTACTCTTAGAGGCTTGTAGACATATGTCGTGTACATGAAAGATTGTATGACCCTGTCGGCCTATGTCCAGTGTACAGGGTGACAATTTTTGGTCTTATAGGCCAGTATGTCGTATATATAAGTCTGTATTTCACCATGCTTTACTTCGGTTCATTTACCTACGATAGAATGAAACAAAAGATACGTTACGTTGGTTCACTCGGGTCAGCACGGCGCCGGGTACCAGCCACGCCTCCCCAGGTTTGGGGTGTGAAATTCTGGTCCACTTACTCTTGATGATGTAATAAGAAAAATATTTTACATTGGTACTCAGTTGAGTAAGACACTGGGTGCCCGTCGCGGCCCATCGGGTTGGGTCGTGACAAAAGTGGTATCAAAGCAGTTCTGTCCTAGGGAATCTACAAGCCGTGTCTAGTAAAGTGTTGTTTATGGGTGTGTTGTTTATGGCTACAGGGAATTTAGGACTGACACTCTTTCTTTTCACTCTAGATCGTGTGGTAGAGTTCACTTATAAGAATTAAAACTCCTAACTTCTATTCGTAATAAGACGATACCTACATCCAGAAAGAAAGTTGGTAAGAGATTGAATGTGGCTATGGAAGAGATGAGTCATTGGAACTCGATTATTCATGATGCTTATAATGAGTAAATGTAAGGTCTTCAATCGATCATATGTATACTAAAACGTGTAAGCCTTTTGATAAGGAGCCTTAAGGCAGGAATATCTACCCACCCCTATGGTGAAAGGCAATGAGAAATTCAGAAGATAGATACATGTTTCAACAAGTAAAAGAAGCAAGATGAAGAAGGGTACGAGGTACCCAGTTAGTAAAGATTATCAGTATTTATCATTCAGGAAGAGAGATATAAGCATTATGGTTACTAAAAAGATAAGCACTGGAAGCCTGGAAGGGATAAATATTACCGTAGTGTCGCTCCCGTCCCTGGTAGAGAGAGAATGTTAGGCAATTTGAGGCGCCAACGGATGGAGCAAGGGGAGCTAAAATCAAAAGAATTTTTGGTTCGAGTTTTCAGAATAAAGTGATAGACAGAAATATTAGCAGGATAATAAGAAGAGAGTTAATGAAGCATTATGAGTAAAATGTGGTGCAGGGATGACAACGGTAGATAAAAAAATGATAGTATTACAGAGTCTATAATCAAGTGAAAGAAAAGACGAGAGTGACAGGCCTTGAGACAACAAGGGATTATAGGGCATATAGTCATATCCTTATTTCGAGAATAAGTTCCTAACTCCAACGCGACTACCAGAAAGGAGAGTTAAACCCCAGAGTAATAGAAGCTGGTGAACAAGATAAACTAAACATGAATTAGGGGCTAAGTGATTTGATAATAGTCATCATACTGAGAATTCCAGATTGCGTTCCGGCGATAATATAATGGACCACAGAAGAAGATTAATGAGGAATTCTGAGAATGGTCATTCAGGAAGACGCTTCCCTAAAGCAAGTGATGTGAGCAAAGTTAAGCTTAAGGGACTGTAGGTGCCCATTACATTAAGTGTTTCCCTCGTGAGTAAGGAAATTTTTTATCCTTGGTACAGAAGTATTATCGCAAGGCGAGTAAAGGTCATCGATTATGTGAAAGGACGCTAAAGGTGAAGAGGTAAAACATCTATAGGTAGGTCGTCGTAGCTCCAACTCTAAGTACTCCCCTAAAAGAGGGAAATGGAGTGATGTGGCATTAAGTTAGAATTAAGTGGTTCTAGTAACTATGGGATGACAAAGGAAGAATGCGATAAAAATGGAAAAGGGATGAGATTGCACTTATTCAAATCCTACGGATATGCTGCGATTCCAGAACATTATGCAAGCACGGCGTCAAGGAAAGGAAGTAAGGGTTCCAGCCCAGGATGTTTTTGATAAATAAGGATCCAATGCGAGAGGTGGATTAAGACAAAAGGAATAACCCAAAAAAGATTACTTGTAATATTAATATGAGAATGGGCCAATGAGTAGTTAGTAGTTAATTCAGGAAGAACCTAGTTATGGCTAGACAAGAGGTTGCAGACAAATCAGTATATCGTGCAAGATAAACATAGTAAAAGCCAATATAGTGAATTCAGCCTCGCAGTTATGACATTGTAATACTTGAGATATATTCATATAGGATTCGGGGAATTTAAAAAGGTACAAAAAAAATATGAGTATTACGGAAATAAAAGAGAATGCCACTATGAAGACAGTCGAAATATCAGTTCAGAAGCAACCCTACAAGCACAAAGGCGTGGAGGTAAGTAACTGCGGATAATTATAGGCGAGGAAAGACATCAAAAATTTCGTCGAGTATACGATGTACTAAGCTTACAGCTTTACAAGTGTCCTAGCCTCGTCACTACTTCGCCGAGGTTAGGCTCGGCACTTGCTCAGTACATTGGGTCGGTTGTACTGATGCTACACCTACACTTCTTTATGTTGTGCAGATTATAGTGCCGGACCCAGTGGACAGTGATTCTGGCAGTAGCCTTCATTCCACAGCGACACTAAGGTAGTCATGCAGGCGTCCGCAGGCCTTGGCGTCACCTCTTATCCTTTTTCTCATTTTCTGTCTTATCCTGTAATTCCAAGACAGTTGTATTCACTTATTTCAGACCATTGTATTTAGTAAAATCTTAGACTGTTCCTGAGATTGTGATGCCGGTTTCTGGGGTGTAATTGAGGAAGTTTTTATGAGATTTATCGTTAAAGTTCTTGGTTTTAGTGGTCTTCCGCATTCTTTAATCATATTGGCTCTAGTTATTGTTGTCATTTCAATTGTAAACAGGTAAGCTTAACCAAAATGTTGGCTTGTCTAGCGGGTTCAACGTTAGACGCCATCACGACCTGAAGGTGGGATTTCGGGTCGTGACAGTACCTCATGAAGCTATCAAGTTAAGGCTATTTCCTTTTTCTTTAAAAGGAGATGCCAAGACTTGGTTGTGAAGTTTTCCTCAAGTGTCCATTACAACATGGGACCAGATGACTCAGAAGTTTTTAAAGAAATATTTTTTCCCTGCTAAAACATCAAAGTTAAGACAAGACATATCTAATTTCTTGCAGACTGATACTGAGTCAGTTTATCAAGCTTGGGAAAGATTAAAAGCAATGTTAAGGAAATGCCCACACAATGAAATTCCTGAACATATGCAATTGTGCATTTTCTATCACGGGTTAAAACCCTCTACTAGAAATGTGATAGATGTCGGTGTAGGAGGTTTTGTTATGGGAAAAACCACAGAGGAAGCATTGCAACTGTTGAATGAAATTTCTGAGAGTTCTATCCAATGGCCGTCTGAGCGTGTAATCATTAAAAAGGCTGCTATGGTAAATCAGGTTGATGTTTTAAATACACTAACGCAGCAGATTGTTTCTTTGGCACAAAAGTTTGAATTTTTTCAGGTGAATACACAATAATCAAACCAATCTGAGGCTTGTGACATGTGTAGAGGAAACCACCAGAACCATGAATGTCAAGCAACCAATCAAACGGATGAGCATGTTAATGTCAATGGTTACAAGCCATATCCTTTTGGGAGTCCAATAGCACAAAAGCATCCAGAATTTCAGTGGAGTAATCCAAATGGTGCAGAAAACTCTCAAAGCTTCCAGAAACAACAGGTGCAGGGTCCGCCGAGATACCGGAATCAAAATCGTGGGCAATCGAATTACAGACCTTATCAGCAAGCAGGACCATATCAACAAGAAGGATCATACCAGTAGAGGCACCTTTTGTACATGTATATTAAGGTCACAGATGAAAAGATGGAAAGTCAAAATTCATCCCTCAAAAATCTGGAAATTCAGTTAAGCCAATTGGCAGCTCTTGTGTCAAAAAAGATTTAGGGTCCCTTCCAAAGAAATACAGAGAAAAATCCAAAGGAGCACCTTAAGGCCATCACTTTACGGTCAGGTAAGGAACTTGATGAACCTTATGCAGACAAACAAGAAAAGAACCAGACATAACAACAGGTGGAACAGGGTAAGAATATTGAAAAATCATCTGAACCATCAAAGGAGAAAGAAATAAAGAATAAGGAAGAAGAATATTTTGAAAAAATGATTCCTCTCCCTGTGACAATTCCATTCCACAAAAAATGAAAAGAGAAAAGATTGACAGTCAATTTGCAAAGTTTTTGGAAATCTTAAAACAAATTCATATTAATATTCCTTTCACTGATGCTTCATCGCAAATGCCTTCATATGCTAAATTTTTAAAAGAAATTTTGTCAAGTAAAAGGAAATTGGAAGAAGTTTATGTGGTAATGGTTACTGAAAAATGCAGTGCTATACTTCAAAATAAGCTACCACAAAAACTTGGTGATCTTGGCAGTTTTACCATTCCATGCACTCTGGGAGGAGTATACTTTGAAAAAGCACTTTGTGATTCTGGAGCTTCAATAAATTTGATGCCTCTTTCTATCTTTAGAAAATTGGATCTTGGTGAAATAAAGGACATAGGTATTTCTCTTCGATTTGCAGATCAAAGTACTAAGAAACCTAAGGGAATAATTGAAAATGTACTTGTAAGAGTAGATAAGTTTGTGTTCCCTGTAGATTTTATAGTGCTTGAAATGAAAGAATGTCCTGATGAACCAATAATTTTGGGTAGACCATTTCTTGCTACATGAATAAGAATCATAGACGTTCATCAAAGACAACTAATTTCGAGAGTTGATGAAGAAAGAGTCATTTTTTATATGCAAAAGATACTAAGATTTTCAGGAGATGAGGCATCATCTTCATGCTTTTCTATTGACATGATTAGTGGTCTTGCAGATGAATTCAGAGATGATCGATTAATTTATGACTCAATGAAAAGATGTTTGACCAAATCAGGCACCGCACAAGATGATGATCCCATAATTAGGAAAGAAGCTGAAATACTGGAAAGAGATTCTGAGGATAAAGAGATGCAATCAGAAGAAGTTCAACCAAAAATTGAACTCAAAGTTCTTCCCTCTCACTTAAAATATGTTTATCTTGAGCAAGAATTATTTCCAGTAATTATTTCATCTTTTTTGACTGCAGAGCAAGAAAAAAGACTTATTCAAGTCTTAAAAGCACACAAAAGAGCTTTAGAGTGGATTGTATAGGATATCAAAGGGATTAGTCCAGCAATTTGTATGCATAGAATCCTCATGGAGGATGGATACAAGCCAATAATCCAACCCCGAAGGAGATTGAATCCTGCAATGCAGGAAGTGGTGAAAAAGGAGATTGTCAAGCTTCTAGCGGCAGGTATTATTTATCCAATTTCAGACATCCCTTGGGTAAGTCCAATTCAGGTACTACCAAAGAAATGAGGTATGACAGTTATAAAGAATGAAAATAATGAACTCATACCTACAAGGACTGTTACAAGATGGAGAGTCTGTATTGATTATAGACGTCTCAATGATGCTACTAGAAAAGATCATTTTCCTTTACCATTTATTGATCAAATGTTGGAAAGAATTGCAGGATATGGTTTTTACTATTTTCTTGATGGCTATTCATGGTATAACCAAATACCCATTGCACCTAAAGATCAGGATAAGAAAACTTTCACATGTCCTCATGGAACATATGCCTATAGGATAATGACATTTGGCTTGTGCAACGCCCCTATTACATTTCAGCATTGCATGTCAGCAATTTTTTTTGACATGAGTGAAAAATTTCTTGAAATTTTTATGGATGATTTTACACTATTTGGAAAAATATTTAAAGATTGTCTTTACCACTTGACTTTAGTTCTTAAGATATGTGAAGAGACAAACTTTATTCTGAATTGAAGAAAATGTCATTTTATGATTACAGAGGGAATTGTTTTAGGACATAAAATCACTGCTAATGGGATAGAAGTTAATAAGGCTAAAATTAATCTTATAGCAGGATTACCCCCTCCCACAACTGTTAAATGCATTAGAAGCTTTCTAGGTCATGCAGGTTTTTACAGACGGTTCATAAAGGATTTTTCAAAGATTTCAAAACCTCTGACTAACCTCTTTATGAAAGATGTTAAGTTTGATTTTTCAGGTGATTGTATGATAGCTTTTGAGACCCTTAAGAAGAAATTATCAACTGCCCTTGTAGTTGTGTCCCCTGATTGGAGTCAACCTTTTGAGGTTATGTGTGATGCTAGTGATACAACAATTGGAGCTGTTTTAGGCAAAAGAAAGGACAAGATTTTTCATCCCATTTACTATGCCAGCAGAACACTAAATGAGGCTCAGCTGAATTATGCCACAACAGAAAAAGAGTTACTGGCACTAGTATTTGCATTTGGTAAATTTCGTTCTTATTTGGTAGGAACGAAGGTCACTGTTTTTATGGACCATGCAGCTTTAAAAAACCTCTTAGCAAAAAAAAGATGTTCGACCTAGATTGTTAAGATGAATTTTACTTTTGCAAGAATTTGAACTTGAGATAAAAGACAAAAAAGGAACAGAGAATCAGGTAGCTGACCATTTGTCTAGACTAGGAGACCCTCTCCTTGAGTTCAGCAAGATAAAAGAAGACTTTCCTGATGAACACATTTTGTCAGTCAACTCTGTTGTGACTCAACCACCCTGGTTTGCAGATATTTCTAACTACTTGGTTGGAAGACGAACACCCCAAGATCTCTCTTACCAACAGAGAAAAAAAGCTTATTTCTCATGCTAAGTATTATTTGTGGAATAAACCTTACTTGTTCAAAATTTGTGCAAATAATATCATCAGGAGGTGTGTACCTGAAGAAGAGATGACAAAAATTTTTTATCACTGCCATGATGGAGAAATTGGAGGTCATTATGCTGCAAACCGTACGTCATTTAAAGTATTGGAGGCCAGATTTTTCTTGCCTACACTTTTCAAAGATGCCCGAACATATGTCGCACAATGTGACATGTGTCAGAAAACAGGTAATATCACTAAGAGAGACTACACCTCCCTAAGAGTGACTACACCTCTACAAGCACTTTCATACATAGACTTTACTGTTCAACCTCAAACTCTTTTTAAGCCAAACTCCACCTTCACAACAATGTTATTACCCCATACTTCTTTAAGCACAATTACGCTAAGAGTCACCACATATATTTTTCTTCCACAATAATACAACTGTTTATACTTTATTTATTTATTTTTTTCTTTTCTTCTTTTTCTTTTTTTTTTTCAAGTGACTCTTACTTTTCAACACAGTGCACCTTTCTCCTTATTTCACTTATTCCCCTCATAAATCAACCTACCACCCCACACTATAACTTTTCCATCATTCATCACATTTTCAGTGCTTACGAGAGGTGACAAGGTTCAAATATATGATCAATTCAAAAGGGATATGGCCGGTAATATGGTTGCCAAAGAAACAGGATTATAGGCTCAACGGGGTTAACTATGATACATAACAATTAGGTGGGTAAAATATATATAGCTGGCTCTCAAAGAAATGCCTATATCACTTCCAAGACTGAACAAAACTTCTATTTCGCTTTGCACACACACGGGGCAAGTTCTAGACATCAAATGCAATGCACAGAATAATATACAACCCTCACACACACTTGGCACATAACTCACTCAGAATTGGATCCATCACGACATTCCAGTCAAAGCAGTTAAGCAAATCTTAAGAATTCCTTATTTAAGGTATTTATCCTGGAGTCAAAAATTGAGCCTAAGCTTCACAACCAAAGTACTGACTATTCTTAAGGCATTAACATGTTTTGAGATATTGCTACTATTAAGTCCTTAACCATATGCTTCCTACTCCTAAAAATTAAAAACTACCTACACCCGGTTCAATTAAAAACCCTTGGAAAAGAACCGTGGTCCAAATAAAAACCAAGGGGAATTACTACACTTACTTAAAACTAAAAAAAACTTTTTGGTATTTTCTCTAGACTTACTTCCTTCAAGAAAACTGTCAAGGAGATCCATCGTCAGGAAAAGTCCACATATTTCTATAAAAAAAAAATTTTCTGTTTTTGTTCTACTTTAAAAAAAAATAAACACTTACCAACAAGAAAACTAAAACTACTAACAAGAATACACACTAATCAC
>MDKI01068660.1:0-18671 GCA_005239505.1 Nicotiana paniculata
CACAACTCACACGGCACAATCATAATAACACATGAATTTGACAAAGACGGAACAACATCCGCTTTTCTAATACCTTTCCAATGAAAGCGCTCTACTGAAATGAACATGTCTGGCTCATACGGATCCCATAATCATATTTGAATCCATCCACAAACATCGAGTCTACCTTGCTCGCACCAACTAGGCTAATAGCTTTTGCCTAGGTCCATATTAACCCACGTCCTCTCATAATATGCAAGAACAATCATCATAGCCGGGACAAACACCCCACAATCCACAACCAAATGAACTGAATGCCATTCAGGCATAACTTCTCAAATAAAAAATATAGCACTCCATTACACTCAGTCCAAATCTTCAATCCATCAAGTGACTACATGTCACACTTTATACAATCTTTTCGCGGTCATGCTTCCACGACCTTCCATACAAGGCAAAAAGTCTTCCCATCCACCACTGGCCATACTACACTGTAAGACAAATCAAGAACCCATAACAAGGGTACAAAGCCTCTTCCACCGAATATCAATCTCAGGTAACACTGAAGATAACACCAGCTTACACTGAACTTTCAAATCACTTTTTCTTGCTCTTCCGAGCTCATGACATCCTTATTAACACCACCGCAATCTCGATTCTTACTCCCAGTTACAAACTGCTTATTCTACGCGGACACGATTCATTCGACCGTTTGGTCCGTTACAACATTCTCCTGTCGAGACCCTCTTTGGCATGTTTCAATTTCTTCGAGGAGGCGATCTCTCGGGGGGATGCCCCCAGTATTCGAGGTTGATCGAAGAGAAGCCTTGAATACTTGATGAGTTCTCCTTAAATAGCATATGGATGTTGCTTCGTTAAAAACCTCGTCGGTAAAACCCATTTGGGATAAAATTTGATCTAAGGGAAAAAGAGCGCAACGCATGCTTTAAAACCTAATGTCTTTGAGATGGAGGTGCTTCGATTCCTCTCAATCGAACAACTGCACATGAGTTAGTAGAAAACGTAAATAAGAAAGGGAGGGGGTCATACATTAACTATGGTAGCGTTCGAGCCTCGATATGTTTCAATTGCTCGTTCTGAGGATGCGACACGGTCCTTTATTCGTCCATCCGATCTGAGAACATAGTTTGTGATTGCTACTTGGCTATTTGCTTGTCCTTTGGCTACTTCGATGCAGAAGGCATCGATGTCGGTGCCACATCGTGCACCACGAACATCTCTCTTGCTGCATGCTGCTCCCTCTATACTATTTTTATTCTGTCCTCCATTTGAAATTTCATCATTTGATGAAGGGTTGACGGGGCTGCTTTCATACAGTGTTTCCATGGCCTCCCGAGTAAGGCATTGTACCTCATGTCACCTTCGATGACATGAAACTTGGTATCTTGGGTTGTACCGGCCACGTTGACCGGGAAGGTGATCTCCCCTTTTGTTGTCTCGCTTGCCATGTTGAATCCATTGAGGACTTGAGAAGTGGGCACGACCTGGTCGAGCTTCCCGAGCTATTCTACCACCCTCGACCTGATTATGTTGGCCGAGCTACCTGGATCCACGAACACACGTTTAATTTGAAATTTATTCAAAAGAAAAGAAATTACCAATGCGTCGTTATAAGGTTGAGACAGGGTCTCGATGTCCTCTTCGCTGAATGTGAGATCATTCTCGGGTATGTAACTCCGAGTTCGCTTTTCCCTAGTGATGGATATTTTTGTTCGCTTGACGATGGGTCCCTACGGAGTGTCGATCCCTCTAATGATCATGTGGATGACGTGCTGTGGTTCTTTTATTTTGTTTTTCCTGTTCGCCTCTTTTTCCCAAAATTGATTTTTAGCTCGGTTGCTGAGGAACTCTCGAAGGTGCCCTTTACTGATCAGCCGGGCTACCTCTTCTCGGAGCTGTCTGCAATCCTCGGTCCTATGACCGTGAGTGCCGTGATATTCGCACACCAAGTTAGGGTTCCTTTGTGAAGGATCTGACAATATGGGTTTTGGCCATCTGGTATCTTTGATTCTACCTATGGCTGATACGATGTTTGAAACATCAATGTTGAAGTTGTACTCAGATAACCAGGGTGTGTTCACCGGCCCTGTGTGCCTGTCAAACCCGACTTTGTTCACGAGTCCCCTAGAATTCTGACCTCGATCCATATTTCAATCGTTACGAGGTATATTGCTCCTCAGGGCATTTCTTCGATCTTCGATGTACGGTTAGTACCTTTCCTTGCTTGGTCTCGGTTCTCTCTATGGAAACCTTGATTCCTTTGCTAAGAGCTTGCTAGGGTATACTAATCCCAAGGGGGATCCCAATTGGTCGTCCTCGACCCTAATCTTTCACTGATACCTGTTGTGCACATCTGCCCAAGTTACGACGGGATATTCAACCAAGTTCTGCTTTAGCTGCTTCAAAGCTATCGAGCTCTGTTCATTCAAGCCTTTTGTGACGGCCTGCACTGCCCAGTCATCGGGGACTGGTGGTAGCTCCATTCGTTCCATTTGAAAGTGAGACACGAATTCCCTTAGCATCTTATTTTCTCTCTGTTTGATTTTGAAGAGGCCGGACTTCCTCGTGGTGACCTTGATGGCACCGACATGTGCCTTTATAAAAGAGTCTGCCAACATGAAACGAATATATTGAATTCGGGGGTAGGTTGTGATACCACATCATGTCCCCCTTTGATAGTGTTTCTCTAAATGTTTTCAACATGACGGATTCAATCTCGTCATCCTTTAAGTCGTTCCCTTTCACAACACAAGTATAGGCAGTAATATGTTCATCGGGGTCCGAGGTCCCGTTATACTTCAGGAGATCGGGCATTCAGAACTTTTTTGGGATGGGCTTCGGAGCCGCGCTTGATAGGAATGGATTTTGCACGAACTTCTTTGAATCTACACCATTCAGAATCGGGGGCGTGCCCGGGATCTGATCAACCCTCGATTATAGGTCTCCACCTTTTTGTCGTTAGCTTCTATCTTCTTTTCACCTGATTCAATTATCTTTGTGAGGTATTCGAGCATTTTCATAATAGCGGGGTCGGCTGCTGATTCGTTGTTGCTCGACCTCTGCGGTGCCTGCTCGACTCGAGGATCCGTTTCCGGTGGTGCTGTGCTTGGAGTTTTTGATGGCTTTGTAGCTGAGCTAGCCACTTGTTGTGACTGTAACATTTCAAAAATGACATGAAGGCTAACTTCTCTTTCCTCCCGAGCTGGAGTTTTCTGCGCTTCATGTTGGTTTTCCCTGCGCATACTTCCGTAGGTGTGAGAACTTATATCGACATGTTGGGCGTTGCGTGATCCCACATCCACGGGGATTGGTGTTGGTGCCACCCCAGGGTTTTGCAGTGGTACACCGACGCCTGAAATAACTACTCCATTCTCTCCATGATCCTCAGGACCGTTGTTTTCATGTGCATTCACCGAGTTAGACATATTTTGGCCTGAAATCAAAGATTCTTGGACAAGAAAAAGTGTGAAGAATAACTTGTGTTTTTGGAAAACCAGCACTAAAACAATCATTATTATTTTTAGCCCCAAGGTGGGCGCCGAACTATTTACCTTGAAAATGGTAATGACAATTATATTTGATTTTGTGGTTCTAAAAATATGTGATTTATTTTTATACTATTTGTTAGGCAATAGATGCTAAGTGTGAGCTATGAGAATAAGGTAAGAGTAAAAAAAGTAGTGATATGCAAACCAAGCTGTTACAAAACAGGGTCTCGAGCTGGTCGAAGCAAGACCTCGAGGTCGAACTATAATGCCTAACAGAGGACGGTCGATGGAGGAATAATAATATAGATGGCCTCGAGGATAATCCTTTATGATCAATAATGAGCAATAAATGAATAACAATTAATTAGCACGATAAATAAAAAGGCAATAAATCTGTGGAATAAATGTTAAGTATGTTAAGAAGGCAGAGAATGTTCTTGTTGTATTCAATATTCATCTGTCCCAAAAAATGACAGGGATCCCCTTTATATAGGAGGGGGAATCCCAACATAGTACATGTGTAATTATTACAAATAAATATAGCTAGTACAGTTATTTAATGGCTTGGTTCGCACTTGTACCACTCTTGCAGACTTGGTCAGCTCTAGCCACGCGCCCTTGGGAATTTTCCACCTTTCCACGATGGTCACTGATTTATACTGCACCAGGGTCGAGCACAATGAGCCTTTGATGTTCTTCCTCTAGGGATATACCTCGGGATCGAATAATGAATTCCGCTTCGGGCTCCTCGAGGTCAGTCATGGGATGCCATAACGGTCCCAAAATCGGACTCCCCGATTTTGGCCGTACACAACCTTGTTCAACTGCCTGTAATCAATATATATTCTCTTGGAACCATCCTTTTTCTTCACAAATAGAACCGGTGCACCTCAAGGTGACACACTAGGCCGAATAAACCCCTTATCTAGGAGTTCCTGAAGCTGTTCTTTTAATTCCTTCAACTCCACTAGTACAATACGATACGGTGTAATAGAAATAGGCTGAGTGCCTGGCACCAAATCAATACCAAAGTCAATATCCCTGTCAGGCAGCATGCTTGGCAGGTCTGCAAGAAACACGTCCGGAAAATCATGGACCACTGGAACAAAATCAATACTAGGAATCTCTACACTAAAATCCCTCACAAAAGCCAAATAAGATAGGCAACCCTTCTCAACCATACGTTGAGCCTTCAGGTATGAGATCACCCTTCTAGGCACATAATCTATGGAACCACTCCACTCAACCCTCAGAAATCCCGATATCGCTAAGGTCACGGTCTTAACATGACAGTCTAGAACAACATGACATGGAGATAGCCAATCCATGCCCAATATCACATTTAATTCAACCATAGTGAGCAACAAAAAATCCACTCGGGTCTCCAGACCCCCAATAGAACCACACATAACCGATACACACGGTCCACAACAATAGTATCGCCCACAGGAGTAGACACATGAACAGATGTAACTAAAGGCTCACGGGGCATATCCAGAAAATGAGAAAAATATGATGAAACATATGAATATGTGGAACCAGGGTCAAATAAGGCTAAGACATCTTGGTGAAAGACTGAAACAATACCTGTAATCACGGCATCTGAAGTCATAACATCTGGTCTGGCTGGGAGTGCATAGAAATGAGCCTGACCACCACCGAATCGACCTCCCCCTCTAGGGCGACCTCTAGTTTCCTGACCCCCACCCCTAGCTGGCTGGGTAGGTGGTGAATTAACTGGTGCTGAAGATGAAGGCTGACTCCTCTGCTGGGATGAACCTCCCATATGGCGGGGACAAAATCTCTTGATATGACCCAAATCTCTACACTCAAAGCAACTCCTCTTGACAAATGGCGGTGGGGAGTGAAGGGAACCCCTGACACCGAGAGAACTGGTAGAAGAACCTGGCATAGTGGAGCCCTAAACTGATGGTGCACGGGATGAACTCTGGGCTAAGAGGGCACTGAATGATGAGTGACCCTGATGAGAACTGTGAGAACCACACCCCGATAATGCACCACGGTGAACTGGGTGAGCTGACTGAGCAGGCATGAATAGACAGCCTCTGCCATGCTGAAACAGACCTCCAGAAGGAGCACCACCAAAACTACCAGATCCGTGAGGTCTGTTGGCCTCCCTCTCAACTCGCTCCTAGCGACGAACTGACTCAATATCTCGGGAGATGTCAACCAACTCCTCAAAAGTAGCACCAGACACCCTCTCTCTGGTCATAAGAATTCGAAGCAGATATGCCATAAATAAAACCTCCAAATACTCTCCCTATATGTAGGAACCATCCAAACAGCATGACATGCTAGCTCAGAAAATCTCATCTCATACTGCATCACAGTCATATCATCCTGACGCAACTACTCAAACTGCCTGCGCAACTTCTCTCTGTGGGACTGTGACAAATACTTCTCTAGAAAGAGAGCGGAGAACTGCTGCCAGGTAAGGGGCACTGCAAAAATAGGCCTACTCCTCTAATAAGCCTCTCAACAAGTAAAGATAACTCCCGAGAACTGGAAGGTAGTGAACGAGACCCCACTGGTCTAAAAAATACCCGCTGTACGGAGAATCCTCTGACACTTATCCAAGAAACCCAGGGCATCCTCGCCCTCAGTACCGCTGAAAGTCAGAGTATGAATTCTACTAAACCTCTCCAATCTATGCTGCTCGACATCAGGCATGACTAGAACCACATAATCCTGAGCAGGTGCAACCGGCTGGGCTGGAGGTGCCCCGGTGTCTGAAGTCCCTGAACAACCTTCTCGGGTGTAGGGGCGGCAGGAGTCTGAGTGCCTCCCCCGGCCTGAGAAGTAGCTGCTGTAGTAGAAATAACGACCACCTGATCAAGACTGGTGGACACGGTCAAGATCTTAGCCAAGGTCTCCTAAAGACCTAGAATAATAATGGGCACAGCCGGTGCCTGAGCTGGTCCCGCTGAAGCATCTGCGGCTGGGACCTGATCTGGAACAACATGAGGGTCTATAGGTACTACCTCGGCTGCTGCGCGAGCTGCACCCCTACCCCTACCACAGCCTCGACTGAGGCCTCGACCCCTCACGGGTCTAACTAGTGGCTGATCATCCTATCCGGTAGCACGTGTCCTCACCATCTGTGAGAGAATGAAACAATGGAAGTTTAGTTACCAGAAGTAATGGATTCGCACGACAAGAATTCAAAATGTGATATTTTTCTAAGGGTTCTGCAGCTTCTTGAAGATAAGTACAGACGTCTCCGTGACGATCCGCAAGAATCTACTAAACCAGCTCATGACTTGTGAGACCTATGTAACCTAGGCTCTGATACCAACTTGTCACGATCCCAAAACCATTTCCGATCGTGATGTCGCCTATCGTGGAACTAGGCAAGCCAACACACTCTCAAATAATTCATTTTTTAAATTAAAAACTAGATAAAAGCCCTTGTTCAAACTGAAAAATGAATACAAAAGAAGATTTCAAAACAAAATACGAAAAATAAACCCCAACATCGGGCGTCACTAAGTCATGAGCCAATACTATCATAGTGGTGAAATTTAGTAAGACAACATTGTCTGGAAATAGTAAAAGTACGCAAAAGGAAGATAAGGAAGGATAAGGACGAGGCTGCGATCGCCAGGCAGCTACCTCGCTATCTCCAAATGACGATCCGTAGTAGAAGTGGTCAACAACCGCTACCGTGGCCTGAGATACCTGGATCTGCACACAAGGTGCAGGGGGTAACGTGAGTGCACCAACTCAGTAAGTAACAAGCCCAAACTATGGGCTGACAGGTAGTAGCGAACTCCACCTCAACAATCATCACGTAATCAAATAACAGTAATGTAGGCATGTTTGCAGTTAAATAGACAGCTCAAGTGATAAGATAAATGCAGATCTGGATAGTTTATGATATATAACTCAACTTCTTCTACATGCCAATGCATCAAACATATGAAATCCACAATGTGCCTCCACTCTCAAATGCTCGTCCACTCAGTACTGTATATGGCTCACACGACCCATGGAAGATCCATCCCGGAATATATACATCGCTGACAACAGTCACTCAGTATAGAGGAAGGACAATCCAGCCCTATGGAGAAGATCCATCTCCAGATAATGATAATAACCTCACAACCACTTGGTACTGTATATGGCTCGCACAGCCCAGGGAAAATCCATCCTGGAATATATACACATCACTGACATCAGTCGCTCAGTATCGAGGAAGGCCATTCCAGCCCTATGGAGAAGATCCATCTCCAAATATAAATACTTCGGACAAGATCCATGTCTAGGGAAGATTCATCCCTCAAAATATCATGTGCACTCACTGGGGTGTGTTACAGACTCTGGAGGGGCACCTACTATCACAATCATCAATATAACCGTGCGATGTGCAACCCAATCCCATAACTGCCACTCATAATCAGGCTCTCGGCCTCGCTCAGCCATCACTCTCCAGTCTCACACACACGGGCTCACAATGCCATGAAACTAGCCCAAAACAATGCTATCATGTGCCAAATAATAATAATTGAGACTGATACATGATATGATATGTATGAATAAGACTAGGTACAGAATATCAATGAAACAAATGATATGACAACAAGAAACGACCACTCGGGTCTAAACAGTATCGGCGTGAAGTCTTAACAGGACACTTAGCATTATTTTTAGCACATATACTTAACCACATGATAGAAACAAGAATATTCTTAGCACATATACTTAACCACATGATAGAAACACGAATATCAGTAAGAAAGAGTCACTTAGTGGTGCCATGGAATGAACCAGACCAAAATTCTCACGGTGCCCGCCTGCACGCCCGCCACTTGGCATGCGTGTCACCTCAATACAAATCACATAACACATAGCTCAGGGTTTCGAACCCTTAGAACCAAGTTTGGAAGCATTACTTACCTCAATCAAGCCAGAATCCTACTCCGCGATGCCCTTGCCGCTCGACTTGGCCTCAAACGCTCTGAATCTATCCAAAATCAGCATATTATCATTAATATACGCTAAATCAATGAATCTAACATGAAAATTATCAAATTAGACCAAGAATCTCGAATTCGGTCAAACCCGACTCCCCAGGCCCACGTCTCGAAATCCGAAAAAATTACAAAACTATGAAACCCATTCACTTACTAGTCCAGCCATACCAAATTTATCAAAATCCGACTTCGAGTCGACATTCAACTATCAAAAATCCATCTTATGAAGTTTTTTACAATTTCCCAAAGTTTCCACCCCAAAGTACTAATCAAATGATGAAATCAGTGATGTATTCATGTATATTAGCCAAATTCGAGTTAGAATCACTTACCCTGATGAATTTCTTGAAAAAACTTTGAAAAATTGCCACAAGTCGAGCTCCCTAGGTCCAAAATGTGAAATAAAACCCTGAAACCTATATTTATAGTGCGCCCCTTGGATCCTCACTACGATGTCCGCCAACTTCCACTGCCGCCGTGCACGCCTCACCGCGGTCCATGAAATTCCTACCGCGACCGCGAAAATCTCCATCTTCTGCGATTGCGACCAAACTTACGCGATCCGCGCCAGCCTTCATCGCTAACTGCAAAATCCCGCTGCCGCCGCAAAATCCCATCGCGGTCCGTGCCAATTTTGTGCGGTCCGCACTTTCTTACACCAGAACCCAACACCAACAACATCAACAACCTTTTCAATAACTAAACTCATCCGTTAACCATCCAATACACACCTGAGGCCCTCGGGACCCCAACCAACCACTTCAACATGTCCCATAACATCATTCAGACATAGCCGAACCTACGAATCACTCAAAACAACACCAAAACGTTGAATCAAACTCGGATTCAAGCCTAAGGACTTATTACTCCCGAATTCTGCCATTGATGCTGAAACCAATCTAATCATACCCGAATGACCCCAAATTTTGCACACAAGTCAAATATGACAGCACGATCTATTCAAACTTCTGGAATTCCATTCCGACCCCGATATCTAATTCTCCACTACCGATCGAATATCGCCAAATTTCCAATTTTCCAATTCAAGCCTAATTCTACCACGTACTTCCAATCTACATTCCAAACCCGAACCCGAACCAACCTGATGCAACATAATAAAGCTGAACAACTCATAAAGAAGCATAAATAGGGGGAGACAGAGCTATAACTCAATGAACAACCGGCCAGGTTGTTACAGAACCGGATGACTCATCCCGAGGATGGATGACATGAGAGTCTTCTTAAGAGAATGAGTCCTTTTATTTGTGTTTAGGTAATAATAATAATAATAATAATAATAATAGTAATCAATAAAATACCTAATCAAGTCATTCTCAAAAAAGAGTTATTCATGCTTTATTTGGCATCAACACACTTAACTACGTACTTATGATTTGAAACAAGGTTTTTGAAAGAAAATAGCTCTAGTTAGTGACTTTGAGACTCTTGAGTTGACTTTGGCAATCATCGAATGGTTTATTGGACCATAACAATCTTTAACTTGATTATGGTTGTTGTAGGCTCTCGACTCTATCCTTCTTATGGTCTAGTTGCATGAGGGGTGAGGTTATTTGTTGCTAGTCCAAGTACCCGTGTGAATAGTATAGAACTTGCCCCGAATGTGCTTCAAAGAGAAATCCTAAGTTTTGCTTGGTTTGGGAAACGATTGTAGGCTTTCCTTGGTCTGTTTGAGCTTTCTATTTCCAACCAATGTTGTTATCCCTAGTCAACCCCCTTTGAGCCTCTAGCCTTTCTTATTTGATAACCATGATATAAGCCTTTACCCGTTTTGTCCTGATACTCTCTTGGCACCCGGACCTTCCTTAACACTCTTGTGAAATAAGTGGCTTAAGAAATACGTTTGGGGGAGATTTGAGCAATCTAAAAGAGGTATCAAGGCACCAAAAATGAACATTTCGGGAGTTGCTAAGTGTGGATTTTGACTATTTATTAGTACCTCCTTACTTTAGTTTTAGTCCAAAAGTGTCGATTTATGTTCCTAAAACTAATAAAAGTGTGAAAATTGTAGGAATGTTGAAGATTTGTACCCTAATTAAGAAATCAAACTCAAAAGGAGTGTTCCGGCTCATAGGGCAAGAAGGGTGCAACAAACCAAAAGTGCGGTGTGCAGAAGAAAGAGCAAAGCGTAGAATTCTCTTTGCGGATGCAAATATGGTGTTGAAGCTCAGAGGTGGAATGAAGAGAAGTGCATACCACATACAATTTTGTGCGGCTGCAGAAAATTGTGGCACTGACAAGAATTCGAAAAGTTCAGAGAGTGTGCAAAATGACCATGACTGAAGCCTTGCCTGAAGTGCGGGCTGCACATGGAATTGTGCGGCCGCAGAAGCTGAAGTGCAACCGCAGGTCAAATTATGCGGCTGCATAATCTCTCAACCTGCAGTCTCAAGCAAAGTGCGAATCGCTCATGGAATTGTGCGACCGCAGAACCTCTCGGATGACATTTTTGTCACTGAATTTTGGGCCATTATAAATAGACGGGAATAACTTTTTTAGGTCAAGTTTTGAAGTTTTTCTTGATGTAGTCATTGTAGTTTGCCAGTTTAGGTAATTTGTGTTCATTTTGGGACAAAAATACTATAGTTTATCGTTTTATTTTAGTATTATGACTTTAATTAGTGTTTTTCCTTTGTTTTCCTCTCTTTCTACTATGAGTACCTAAATATTTACTAGGGTTTTCACCCAACCCTACTGTGTAAACCTTATGGGTGATTAATTTAATATTTGTTTTTATTGGGTGTTTGTTACTTAGCCTTGTTCATGCTTTAATTTAAGAATTAATGGTTGCAAACATTGATTCATGCCTTTTTGACTTGGTCTTTACTTGTGAAAGAGAGACCTAGTCTAGAAAAACTTGACTAGCAAGAAATTAGGCTAGTTAAACTTTTGATTAACCTAATTATAGGGTTTGAACTAGAGATAGAGAATCCCCGACTTGAGCTCATAACAGTTATTTGGTTTGATACCCATTTGGTCTTGAGAAAACCAAAATGGGCAAACTCACTTTATGACCGAGCGATATTGGGTGGGTAATTTAGAGTTGAGAGCTATAATAGTCATTTTCTAGCTTCATTTTTGTACTTAAACCTTGTTAGTATAGTTTATAGAAGTAATTTGCAAAATCAATTTGATTGGAAGTGTATTTAAGTTGTTTCTTATTCAAACATTAAGTGTACACTCCAACACCCATTCTTAGCTCACCGAGGAAATCGACCCCAACTCATAGTTGGGTACTATTCTTCCAATGACCTCTTCCACTCATTGTTGAGCGTGGATTGGGAGAGGATCAGATAACAATTGATAGAAACTAAGAGTCCACCGACTCTATCAGTTCCCATGGTAAGCAATAGACTGTAAAACCAAACAATATAGGGAACAAGGTTCTCTATCTGTTCCCACAGTAAATCGGCAGTAAATAAAGAATATGCGATATTTCCGTGAAAAATTCCTTGCTCAAGGTATTACTTACAATAACTCTATTGTAATCCCTTTGCAATATCTGTTACAGAGCAACAAACTTTGACTAACTCTAGTCAAGAAACTAAACCAAACAGTGGTGTAAATCTGTCCTATAAAGACATTTTTTGAAAGTAGTGTAGGATTACAAATGAAGAACAAAATAATAAAGACTCAACAAACCTAAGTACTTAAGATATCTTCAATCTTTGGATCTGGTCCTTGAGGTTGCAACAACTTTATTCTTGAGAGAGGTGGTGGCTAGCACTTGAGAGAATATGATTTTTGGATTTTCAAGTGTCGAAAACTAAAATCCCTTGCCTCATGTTGATACTATGCGTATGTGTGAGTTCATCAATGATGATGCAATAAAGTGTCCTTTCGTTTGGCCTTAGCAAGATATATGTGTGCTGTTGTACTGCTACCAGATGGTACAATGCAACATCTTTTATAACTGTAGAGTTGACTGCACGATGACCATGGGAACTGATCCCTATATGTTCCCTTTGTTGTTCCCTTATTTGAATTTATTGAGAATTGAACCAGACATCTGACTAGTTACTCTGAACGCAAATGAACTAATTATATCGAGTTCCTTATCTTGTTCTCTCATGAAGTTTGTCAAATCATCAAAACAAAAGACGTATAACTTATCAAGATCTTTCATGAAGCACCACTGTCAAGAGAAATATCCATTTAGTACTTCCCAATTATTTCAAACCAGCCTTCTCTATGAAACTTCTTGGTAACTTCCTCTCATTATTAGATACAACTTCTAGAAACTGTGTATTTCTATTACATCCCTGAACCATGTATCCTTCTTGTTGTAAATACTCTTTTGCCTTTAATATCTTCTACTTGACATACCAAGATGCTTGTTTGGATAAAATCCCTATTATTGTGAACACGATGTGAGTTTAGCCTTTTGAGTTACAGATCTCATTGCTTAATGTTTTGGCTTTTTTCTTTTGTTTTCTCTGTCTATATCCCTCTCTCTTTCTCTCTCTCTGTATATAGATATCTATTCTTGTTTCCTTTGTACTTAGCTTTTTTGGTGTTAATCTTCTGTTTTTTTCTTTAAAAATATTTCTTAACATTTATGTATGATGCTCTTCCATCTCTTCGTCTTTGTTGCCTTTCCTCACTTTCACCTTTCACTAGAAGTTTAGTTTCCAAAAATGTCATTCTGCTGTGTTATATATATAATTATTGATGGGGGATTTCTTGAATATATGTTAGTTTTCTCTTGTTCTGGATTCTCTCTTCATGTGTTCAGTATATGCATGTCGGCATTTTGTCTTATTTATTCATGCATGTTTCAGAATACATACTTAATTATTTTCTTTTCAGCTAAATAATATCACCAGATTCTAGTTGATGTGTGATTTGGTTTCTGTTAGATGGAAAAAATAACTCATTTGCTTTAGTAATCAATTTTTATCCTCATCATTTACAGATGCATGTGGAATTATTGTTGTAAGCATAAGTGTCTGCAATAGGAGCATTAAGTATTTGATCTATGATGGGGAATAAAAAATTAATATGCAGCAGTGTAATATTGTAACATTACTAATTATGTATTTGCGGAAGAAGTTTTGAAAATTTTGTTAGATGAAAAAAACTGTAAATTTTGGCTTTATTCCTTATAAAATATAAAAAAAAAAAATCGTCAATTTTGATTAACATGTCCTTTTGCCCCTCTTTTTAATGCATGAAATTATCAAGTATTTCCGGTCTTCTTTTTCACTTTGGTTTCACATTATATCCCTTTTCTTGTTCAACTTTGCAATAATTGAGCTTTATTAAGAGCTCCGTTGGTGGTGTTCGAAGTATTATATTTTTTCCTAATTATTTAGTGTTGGACTTTAAGCATTGGGCTTAAAGACTTTAAGTATTGGGCTTAAAAATCTAAGAGTGTAAATTGACAAATGGTGGAAAATAAAATGGAGGGAAATGAAAAATTGAATCAAGTGAGCTTTTGTCATGAACTTTGTACCACATTGGTGAAAAATAACTACACTTGTGTATATAAATATAGGATCACTTCTTAGAGCTCTTAAAAAGAGTTGAAGAGGATGAATCCTCGCGCCGTCGTCGTCGCTCGCTTGGCTTCGACTTCGGCTTTGGAAAACGATCGATAAGATTAACTGAAATATTTGCTGAACGTTGTTTTCCTTCCTGAACAGACATCACACCTCTTCCAATAATTGGCTATAAATTCTGAGGCATGGCTTCTTTTTCCACTCACTGAAAAAAATCGAGCATTTCATTCTGAATACTGCATTTTACTTCGCAGTCTCTCTCTCTGAAATTCGTAAGTGTGAGTTTGCTCCGTTCTTTGAGTTTGTTGGTATCCTGCAGTTTGTATTGCCACTGTTGCAGGAAGGTTATTTCTTTTCATCCTGGGAGAATTTAATCCATTACCTTGGCAACTTGTGAGGGGGTTAAAATTCCTTAAGGACACGCAAGGAAATTGTGGACTAGGAATATTTCTTATCGTTTTATACATTTTCTGTTTCTTCTAACAGTTCTTCTCATTTTCTAGTTTTAACACAGAGGCGATAACATTTAGTAGTATTGGACCAGCCAAAACTCTATTATATGTAGCATAAGTGGAATCGCTAAATTTTCATACCTTTTATAGCTCCAATTTATGCACATCTGGTTAAACCAAGTGGGGATGTATAAAACACGATGAAGAGTGAGAGAGGGTAGCAAAGTAAGGGAACTAGTACATGTAAACTTTATTTTGTAGCTATTAGGTAAAGAAACTAGATAGGGAATAGGAATATGAATAGGAAGGGGAGTAATGTTGAAAAGAAGGTTTTTATTTGAAGTCATATGGTTAGTGGCTTCATAATTCATTATCCATACGCTTCAAGCTACACTAGTTAATATGGCCACATTCGATAGATTAGCCACGTTTTCTCTGTTTATGTTTTTTCATGTGTTGCTTAGCCTATTTATGATGTGTTGGGCCGGTTGGTTCGGGTTCGGAGTGGTCGTGGTGAGAAATGAGACACTTAGCCTCATAAGTTGGCCTTATGGTGGAAAAAGTCAACCGGGAGTTGTCTATTAGGTAAACGACCACGGAATGTAGATTTTAAGGCTCGGATAGCTTCGTTAGGTGATTTGGGACTTATGAGTGTGTTCGGAATATGGTTTAGAGGTCCGGAGTAGAATTATGATTGAATTGGCAAAATTGAGTTTTTGGCAATTTCCGGTCGGCAATGGAAAAATTAGCTATCGGGGTCGGAATGGAATTCCGAAAGTTGGAACAGGTTCGTCGCGTCATTTTGGATGTGTGTGTAAATTTTCAGGTCATTCAGACGAGTTCTGGGTAGTTTCGGCATCATTGGTGATTTTGGAAAGTTTGAAAATCCTTAGGCTTGAATCATGGTTGATTTGGTGTTTTGGCGTTGTTTCGAGGGTTTTGAAGGCTCGACTAAGTTTGGATGATGTTATGGGACATGTTGTCAGGGTTGGTTGAGGTCCCGAGGGCCTCGAACGTGTTTCAGATTGATTTCGGGCTATATTTCTCCATGATTTCAGTGCTGGTGTGTTTCTGCATTTGGTGTCTCTGCCCTTCATCGCGATCGTGGAGTGAAGGATGTGATCGCATAAGGGAAGGTTTGAGGCTGTTTGTGTCTTCTTCGCGTTCGCGGACATGGGTCTGCGTTCACATAGGGTGAGGCAAGTGGAGCATCGCGTTCGCGTAGGGGAGCATGCGATCACATAGTGTTGGGTTTGAGCTGAGCCAGGATGGTTGCCTCTTCACGTTTGCGAGGTCAGTTCCGCGTTCGCGTAAGGGAGTCAGCAGTGAGCAACGCGATCGCGAATGGTATTATGCGATCACATAGGGGTAATTTGGGCAGTGTCATTTTTGTTCTTCACGATCGCGTGCCTATTTCCGCGATCCCAGTGAGTAATGCACCTGGCCAGAAAGTTTATATCAAAAAACGAGGGTTTAAGTCCAATATCTTAAAGACCATTAGAGAGCTTGGGATAAGGTAAAATTTGAGGAGATTTTCAGTGGAGTATTTGGGGTAAGTATTCTTCACTCATATTTGGGTTAATTCCATGATTTAGTACTGATTTTCATCATTTAATTTGAGAAATTAGAGTGGAAATTGGGGAAAATGGGAGAAAAATTTGGGATTTTTAGGGAATTGAATGGGCATTTGAGGTCCGATTTTGATGTTCTTGGTATGTATAGACTCGTGGGAGGATAAGGATTCTAGTTTTATGATTTTTATCGAATTCCGAGATGTGGGACCGGGGGTCGGTTTTGGCCAATTTCGAAAATTTTGGTTGAATTTGATAATTTTCGAGTGGGCTTCGTTCCTTAGCATATATTAATAATATAGATTTGATTTTTGGTAGATTTGGAGTAACTAGAGGCCGAGTCTAGAGGCAAAGGCATTGAGGGCTAGGATTTTAGCCGATTTTGAGGTAAGTAACGTTTCCAAACTTGGTTCTGAGGGTTCGAAACCCCGAACTATATGCTATATGATTATAATTTAGGTGACGCACATGTGATACGCTCAAATTACACCTTAAAATAGTGTAAAGCGATCGATGTCAAATATAGTAACCCAACAAGGTTGGGGTCGAATCTCACAGAGAACTATGTAGGCGATTAGGAATGTAAGAGAATTATCACTTATCGCGCAATGCCAAACAAATGGATTTTGGTTTGAAAATGTGAAAATATAAACTAACCTAGAAAGCAAGTAAAATGATCAATGGAAACAAGAATGAATGCATCGGGTATTACACTCAAGTAACGATCCAATGTATTTCACGATTTTACAAATATGAGCGAGTTTATGTTAATTAGCCACAGATCATAATTCTTAATTAGCTTTTCCCAAATACCAATAAGACTTCCTAATTGAATTATTCCGAACCCAATTAAGAGATTAAGCACACCCGGATATGGCTACAAGTAGTTCAATCCTATCCCTAGGGAGAATCTATAAAATGAGGGTTAAAGCCTCAAGTTCTTGTTAATTAATCTTTTCCAACCCCAAATTATCTTTTTCAAAATTAATTCGGAGTTAATGGGAGAGTCCTAGGGTTAGCTAAATCCTTTAGAAACATTAAAGAACAAGAATAATTAAAGTAACAATAACTCACTTCATAAATATATGAAAATCATTCAATACATAAGCACAACAAGATATTTAATCCACACTTTAAATATGAATATTTTTATAAACAAGATTCAAGTGTTGGAAACAAATACTACACACTTAAATATTCAATATAAATCAAGGAAATGAAGAAACAAACATAAATGGGTAAGAAATCCTTAACCACAAGGTTGAAATCTTCAAATCCCAAGTGTGTGTGCAAACCCTAGCTTCAAGACTTATTCTTCTATAGTCTCCAAGACTCAAAATATGTTTTACAATGTCAAAAGATATGCTAGGTCGTGTATAAAAATGGTTTGGGGAAGATAGAGTGAAATTCCCAAACTGCCCGTATTTTGCCCAGAAAATCCACTATGCGATCGCACTTAAAGGTCTGTGTTTGCATATAATTGATATTTCCAGTCACCGCGATTGCATATGTAGCCTTGCGTTCGCACAATAGGGTTGACCATCCACTGACCATCCATCAATGCTATGCGTTTGCATCCAGGAACCTGCGGTAGCATTGTATTAGTTCATGGACCTGTGCGATCGCATGTAATACTTCGCGATCGCACAATGTAAAAACTGGGCAGACTTCATTTCTCCAATTTTTTGCTCCTTTTTGACTTGTTTTCACATTATTTTTCCACAATCACCTCTAAATCACTTGACACCTGAAATTTGCCAATAAACATCAATAAATGTCTCAGTTCCTTAACAAAACTACACAAAAGATTAAGTATTAAGAGGAGATAAGTTGGTAAAATACCAACTTATCAAACCCCCAAACTTAAACTATTGCTTGTCCTCAAAAAATTCAAAAACTAAGAACATCCTACAAGAATATGATCCCTTAAGCTCAATGGCATACCAAATATCATTTAAAGCCTACAAGAGTCAATTTAAGAACAATCTAGTGACTTCGGTTGGTACCAACAATTAATCCAAGGCATATGAATCACAAAATTTTATTTCAATTCAATTTATCAAACACCACACTAACCAACGTAGCAACCAAGTCATGACACTAAAGATTCAAATTTGTCTCTCTATCACAATTGTCTTCCCTCACTCATTCCTCCCAATTTAAAATGGGATTAGTTTCACAAATCGAGTTTCATGTGCCCTCACATTTTAAGAGAGAATCCCAAATTCATAGATTTCAATTCAAAACATAGAAGGGATGTCAAATAGAAGACTCCACTCTCTCTCTCTCTCACAAAGATATTCAAATGCACACAAGTAGTACCATAAGCTTGCCCTTCATGTATTTCTCCACTAATGTAGACATATTTGGTACAAAATCAATTAGGACTTAAAGGGTTGTAGATAAGGCTTTTGGTTAAGGTAGGGCACAATTTGGTAAAAGTGACTCAAAACCTCCCAAAGCACTACACTTTTTCACAAATCCAAGTCCACTTCCTTCAAGAGTTTTTCCACCCTTTCTTCTCCCTTTTTTTTTATAACATCTAGTATTCCTTTTATCCATACTTCCTTTACACATACACACACGCGCGCGCACACACACACACACACACACACACACACACACACATATATATATATATATATAT